>BPLR01001496.1:0-48323 GCA_021605095.1 Caerostris extrusa
AATTGCTTAATATTTGAGATATGTTTAATAAAAAAAATTAATTATATATATATATATAAACTAAGAGTAATAACGATAAAAGTTAATTAATGGAAAAATTGTTTTTATTTAGATATAAAACTTAATTTATTTTCCATAAACTTCTTAAAGAGCCTAAAATAAAAGAAAGTGCTAAATGAAATCTGATATAAAAATAAATATTTTATATTTATGTATTTTTTCAATTAAAATTTTCTTTTTGCGAATGATAGATACAGTTAGATTATGGTTCTCTTTTTATTTTTCACAACAAATAAAAAACATTAAACTAGAATGCATAACCAAAAAAGCATATATTTTTATTTTCATTCATCATTTTAAAAGCGTTTTTTATAGTGATTTTAGAAATATAGTAAAAATATCAGAATTTTCTACTAAAAAGTTCATTAAAATTAAAAATGTTTACAGTTTTATTTTTCATAGTGCAGAGATTTCGTTAATTTTTTCCTTCTAGAACTACCCCCCCAAAAAAAAATCTTTTGAATAATATATGTGTTACGAAAATAACTATTTTGTCGCATGGCTGCGATTTGAAATAAATAGCAAAAAGAAAACATTTTAGATTATTTTTTGCACCATAACAAAAAATATAAAAAATAATCGGCTGGTCCGATGGGCAGGTTACCCATAAAATTTAGAATTTAATAAGATCAAAAGGCATAACAGTAATCTTAAGCAAACAAAGAAAGAAAAGCATTAATAAATCATATTCAGGCAATAAATTAAGCTTCATCAGTTATCTTTCGAAACTGAAAAAGAAAGCACATTAAATAAAAACAAGTAATATAAAAAAAAAATTACAAGTAATATAGAAAAAAAATTCTACTTTTTTTCACTCTATTGCAGAAAGTCCTTTACAAATAATTTTTCATTCATTTTTTAAGTTTATCTGGTTAAATAAAAGTATTTTATTAAGGATTGAAAATTTGAACAAGATATATATAGGGAGAGTGTGAGTTAATAGAAGGAATTGAATAACTTACTGTATTCCGAAATTTTTTAAATCATGCATAAGAAATTTAATAAAAAAAATAAAGAAACTATGAATTCCAAATAATTTTATAAAAAAAAGCACGCGGAAGAAATTTATAATGGTACATGAAAGTAATTTAAATAAACTAATAAGAATAGATTGTGAAATAAATAAACCATTAAGAAACGTTGAAAGTGGATATTGACTCCCCAAAAATGATACCCATATATTTTATGGATAAAAAAGTAAAAAAAAAAATTGTAAATTGGCATAATATTGAATACAAACAAAATCAACTACTATTTTTATTTAAAGGAACAGTTCTAAAAACATTATTTTCTCAAGCTCCATAATTTTTTATCCTTATTTTTATTATTTATCCTTTAACAGTGCCCTTTATCTCCCACATACAGTCCCTTTCATTAAATTAGATATGATCCATGAAAAAAAAATGATCTAGAAAAATGAAACCTTCGTTCTGGAAATTAAATAAAGAACTTGAACTACAGAATGGCTTCAACTAATGTGAAGCAACAAAAAAATATCAATTTTTCAATACATACTACTAGTACATAACACCTAGATTTCTCACGTGGCATTTATAAGTAATTTTTATTATTTAGATCTAAGATGGGGCATTTTAAATTTATTTGTTTTTAATCTATCAAAATTATTTTAATATTATAAAATTCTCTTTTTAATAATATGAACATAATAAGATACTCATTTGCATTCACTAATCTTTTATTTAGTTTTAAAAGTTGTCCCATCTCTATCTAGAGCACCCAGTACTTAAAATCCATGAAATGAAATACATTCTTAAGAACAATTCTGACAAAATGTTGCATGACGTACTGCAGCAATGCCTTCTGGGATTGAAGACGAATTCAGAATTTTAAATAAATCGGTAATTGTCTCTCCCATCCGTCACGCTTTTAAACACACGAAACTGTAATCCTTTTTTGACCTTTCACAATGTGGACTATCCATAACACTTTCACGTTCAATAAAGTAAAATAGAACACTGCCAGGTCATTTTGAATTGTTGCTGTTACATCTGACCTTGAAATTCAAACCGTTCCATTGTTCTTGGAAGAGATCTGCAAACAAGATTTAACAAATCGTTCTTCGTATCGGAACGACGAAACCGCTCCTTTTATTTTGCTTTTTGTTCCACACATAACGGTCTAAAATCAGTATGAAGTAAATAACCCGTTTTAATACTTAGCACCTGCTGTTTATCTGATCGCAACTTCTATATTTATATATATATATATATATTTTTTTAAGATCCGGTAACTTTGTTTTTGACAGCATTGTTCAGTTTTCAATGGAAGTATTTTAAGATTATAATCAGCGAATAAAATTATGATTCAAAAAGCAAATTCTTGGAAAAAGAAAAATTGAAGCACGGTTAAGAATTTTATTCCAGTAAAATGCAGTCTTTTCGATCGCGCATGTTGTTAACTTTCTCAAAATGAAGATATTGCTAAATTGTCCCTCGTGTGCAACATATTAAGATTTAATCTTTTATTGTCTGACGTTCTTGAAGTAGTTTTTATAATTTATCATAAAAATTTCTTCTTTTTTATAGGCAAACTCAATTATTACAAATTTATAACCTTGTAAAATTTAAATTAAAAAAATATAGGGTAATTGGTTAAAAATAAGGTAATAAAATTTTGTGCAATATTTAAATACTAATTAATGTTGGTGATATATTAAAAATTTCTAAACTACTCGAAGTTTAATATTTTGACGGTTATCAGCTATTTCAAGAATCTATATTTTATAGAATTCTTTATTCCATTTAAATATTTGAATAATTATCAAAGAGTAACAACTTTATTCTAATTTTTTATTTTATAATATAATTTAATTAAAATTAGAGAGTATAACTCGGGTACCTTTATTATTTTTAGGCATGGTGTATTTCCAATATATATATATATAATGATTGTTATTTCTTTGTACATCTTTGAAAATTTTTTCAATTCCTACTATTAGTCTCACTCTCCTATATATATATTAATATATCTTGTTCAAATTTTCGATCGTTAATAAAATACTTTTTTATTTATCCACTCAAGTTCAAATACATTTTTTAAACTTGTAGTTGATGACATCTGATGTTAATACAATTTTCAAATATTAATTCATTAATTAAATTTAATTCATTATAATTTTATATGGGAGAAAAAGTTCTCTTATATAAGATATTTAGCAGGCATATAAATTTAGGAATAAATACCGTCGGTGTGGGGAAGCGTGTAGATCGCTGTAAAAAAAAAAATTTCTTTTCAAATTTTTTTCATTCAAAGTTCTAGCCTGAGTCAAGGAGGGAATAATATGGAAAAAATGAAACGTGTGAATTTAATGAGAGAGATGGAAAGTATGTGTATGAGAGAGAGAAAGTGTGAATGAGAGATATAGAATTTTTTTTCCAACTTAAAAAATGAATGAAAATTATTTATAAAGGACTTTCTGCAATATAGTGGAAAAAAAGTAGGAATTCACTTAAAATTTTTTTCTTTATATTACTTGTTTTAAATAGTGTCGAAGAATTATGTAACGGAATGTAAAAAAAAAAAAGCATGACAAATATTTTTTCAACAACGCTCTTTGTGAGAATTTCTGCCAACAAATTCATACTTATTGCTTTCTTTTATACAATTTGTTGAGGGCTTTGATCGGAAAAGTGAAAACCAATTTAGTGTTTACATGGAGCAATAATGCAGGGACAATACAAAAGGCAAAAACCTCAAATCACTAGTTGTGGAATATGTCATCATTAGAACAAGTTGTATTTTTTTTTTATTCCAACAATTTTCCACTTCGGTCACCACACCGTTCGAATAGAATGATTTTTCAAAGACTTTTCTAAATAAAAAAAAGGGTATTTCAAAATGATTTCAAGAGTTTGACGAAGGCCAAATCATCCAATCATTTGTTTGTCTAAAACGATTTTGAAAAATTTCTTTTATCAAAGTTCGTGACTTTTCGTGAATTAAATTGCATCTTGGTTTGCATTAATTCCGTAGAATGTTTTGAATTTGATTTTAATTCACTTCATGTACATTTTCATTCAAGTATGCCAAATTCGTTTCAGGATTTTTTTCGATAATTTTGCACAACAAAATTCTACAGTGCTCTTAAGTTGTAATACATGTCTTTTGTATAAAGGTGAAAGTAATTATATTTTATTGTTGTATCTTCAAATCTGCAACGAAGAAATATTTTTAAATCCATTTGCAACATATTGGGAAAAGATAAATATTTTTATATGATTTTGAGAATATATATATTATTACATATTGCCATCAAAAGCACTAATATTCCATATTTTTATTTGCTCATAAAAAACAGTACTGATAACATTAATTTTCGCACGATGGAATACTCATGAATTAACAATCAATACTGAACAATTTTGAAATTGTAGTTACACAATTTTTGAACACAATAGAAACTATAATTACACATTTTGATATATATTTGATTAGGATAATTTATTTTAACATATTGTATAAATTAAAATCACAAACAAAATTATTCTTATGCATCAATATAAAATTTTTATATTTCTTGACTAATTAAAAAATTTAATTTAATTTCTATACACCATTTGAGAATTGGTTATTTTTTGACACAAAAATAAATAAAGCAAAATTTTATTTCTCAACGAATCTCCTGCATGTACTTTTAGAAAATAAATAAGTGTAAATAATTTTACCTATAAGATTATCCAGTAGTCCACATCCAACTTTATTCTTAAATAACAATTTTTTTAAGAAGGTCGAATTCATCATAAATTCTCAAACTTCATCTTGTACTATCATCAAACTGTATAATTTTGTTCCTTTTGCCACATTGGATGATGTAATACTCCTTTACAATGTAATTTAAAAAAATATAGATGCTCTTTAAAAGAGAAGCAAATACGAAGAAAATTATGTAAAATAGTCACAGAAATATAAGTTTATTTTTGCTTGCGGTATCTAAGGTGAGCTTTGGCTTTTATTTAAAATTTGATTCATTCTTCAGTCACTTATTTGCGCAATAAAAGTCGTATTCTGAATCGAAAATTCTACAGATAATTCGTAAGGAGAAAAAAAAATGGAATTATTAAGAATCGTTTGAATTTTTAATCGATTAAAAAAGACGATTAATAATTGTTTTGGCAACCTAAAAAAAATTTAAAATTTGTAATTTAAATTTATAAATCATTATTTTTAAATTATTTAATAATTAAATTTGATAGGTTAAATTTTTTTATTTAAATTTATAAATCATTATTTTCCAAATATCGTTTTTTTGCAATTAGTAATGTTTATTATTTAATTTCCTGGAATAAATACTAGGATTTATAGGGTTTTAGATCTCTCTGCATTTCGTTTCAATTTCTTTGGCGAAAATGGCGTTAATAATTATGGCAAAAAAATTTCAATTCTTTCAATGCAAATATATATTGGATTTATTAGAACCTCGATTAAATAAATTTGATCAAAAAATACTATCTTCTTGTTTTTAAAATAAGTAAGTAATTAACTACATTTTATTTTACTCTGATAATAACAATTAGGCTAATTTGAAATAAAAGAACAACATGAAGGTTATAAATATCCATATTTTATCGAAATTCCTGGATCTTTTTTAAATTTAGGGAAGTTCATATATTTTAATAAAAACATTTAGACTTTGTCTATAAAGCATTTTGAGGATATCATATTAGTCATTTCATGCATTTAATTTTAGAGATTTTTAATAGTGTTAAATATTTTTTTTGATAATAAAAAAAGTATATTAAAATTTAGGCATTGAAAACAACAAATATATTTTTATGAACTAAAAACTTTGTTGTTGTATGGAATATTATTGAACTCTTTAAAGGATTGTAATCATTATGGTAATCTTTAAAGGATTGTAAAGGTAATCATTATGAGTTATTTTATTATGGCGAACAAGTCAAGCAGAAGTAAAAAATAACTTCTAAGGGAATTCTCATGTGTTTAGAGCTAAAAATGCAAATTTTGTATCTTCTTAGAAATTAATTGTGACATTTAATTAACATTATGCAATAGAGAAATTTAATACTTTTAAAAAATTATTTTAAGTACGTTATAATTTTTTATTTTTAAAATACATAATATTTAATTATTCTAACTTTTGTGTAAGCTAATATGGTTTTCATGAAGATTCTTTTTCATATAACAGGGAATTTTTTGTAGCCTAAGAAATGTGTTTTACAAGGGATACTTATGCATAGCATTTCGATACAAATCACTTATGCTTTTCTATAAGCTACCTATGTGCAATTGAGGTTATTATTCAAAATTACGGTAATTTTAACAGACCACCATGGCACTAAATTACAACAGCTTGATAAAAAAAAATCTGCACTAGTTATTTTATGGACAGAATAATTCGTGCCAAAGCCATATTAAGAACGTCTATTATTAAAATTTATTGCTTATAATAACTTAGAATTATATTTATGCTTTGATACAGAAGTTAATACCTCCCCAAGGCGATTTTAAACTGTCTCATTTTTTGAGGGACATGAGCCTATTGAATCTGTAAAGGTTAATTTCAAGGTCAAGAATAATAACACATTTTGTTTTATCAACAATTTTTAAAAACTTCTTCAGAAAAAAAAACAGAACAAAGTAAAAACGTGATTGTGACATTAAAAAAATTTCTCTAATGTGTGGTTTCTTTTTCTCTTGAAACTTGAGTTAGTAATATATCTCTAGCAAAGTAAGTTGTCTCTTCTTTTTATTTTTTTTTTTAGTTTGGTTTTTTAGATTTTCAAAGAATTTTTAAGTGAATCAAAATTTGTATAATTATATACATTTGAACAACTTAATTATCGTTATGATTGTTCTGTACTATTTGTAACATTTTAATTTCAAGTCACATTTAAATTTCTGAAAATAGTAAATTTGAACATATACAATTTTTTCGGAAACCCACAATTGATGGAGTGTGCAAACCTAATACAAGCAATATCTTCTCTTCCGTCAGTATTATTCAAAAGTGAATCAAAATGCTACTTTCGAATTCCGGACGCTTTTGACAAAAGGCCATTTTCTACTAGAATTGTAACAAATTCAACGTTATCTGCGCTACAACACGGAGATGGTAGGGGGACAACTACTCTGAACTACATGTTGGTATCATTATTTTCAACATACTCTAGACATGACGTATGGTTTAACCCTTTAAAGTATATAAAGCAAACATGGATTCATTGTTTATTCCATAATTTAATAGAAACATTATTTTAAATATCTTGCCGTAAATGGGTTAACATTTTAACAGATTATCCCGAATATATTTGTTTTTCACATTTGCATCTTTTTCGGAACAGCGGGGTTAAGTCATTCGAAATTTTTTTAAAAATTCTGAACTAAAATGAGAATTTTGAGCTAACTTGAATTATTCTAAAGCGAACAAAACTTCACTCTTGATTCGATATTTTACTAAGAAAAATTATTCTAAAATACCTTGTTGTAAATGGTTTAAATTCTTGACGAATTATCCCCAGTATACTCGATTCTCACATTCGCATCTTTTCAGAACATCGCGAATTAACTCACTCGAAAATTATTTTCTAATTCTGAACTAAAATGAATACCTTGCTGTAAATGGTTTAAATTCTTAACAAATTATCCCGATTATAATCATTTCTCACATTTGCATCTTTTCTGAACATCACGATTTAACTCATTCGAAAATTATTTTTAATTTTGAACTAAACGATACTTTTGATGAACCTTGTATTATTCTAAAGCAAAAGGGTTTTCACTCTTGATTCAATATTTTACTAAGAAACATTATTCTGAAATGTCTTTTGCTGCAAATGGTTTTTAACTCCTAACAGATTATCCTGAATATAATCGTTTCTCACATTTGCATCTTTTTCGAACATCCCAAATTAACTCATTTGAAAATTATTTTCTAATTCTGAGCTAAAATAAGTACTTTGAGCTGATATTATTGTAAAGCAAACATGACTGAAAAATTTAAAATACATTTCTATCGATACATTTAAAAAATTATTCTGAAATGCTGCTATAAATGGTTTATTCTCTCAACGGATTATCCCGAGTATACTCGTTTCTCACATATGAATCTTTTCGGAACACCACGAGTTAGCTTATTCGAAAATTATTTTCTATTTCTCAACTAAAATGAGTATTTTGAGCTACCTTGCGTATTATTCTACTTTGTATTAAAATATTTATTCGAAAATTATTTTCTAATTCTGAACTAAAACAAATATTTTGAGCTACCTTGTATTAAAATATTTATTCGAAAATTATTTTTTAATTTTGAATTAAAACGAATATTTTGGACTACTTTGTATTATTCTAAAACAAGCATGACTATAAAAAAATTGATTCGATATTTAAAAAAGATTATGAAACAAAATGCATTTGAAAAAACACCATCATTCCAGGGGTTAAAAACCAAAGAATGATTTCATCACACAGAAAAGAATAATCTATGAATAATTTGATTTCTTGGAAAACGTACTGAACTTATCAGTACATTAATTGGATTTATTGCTTAATTACTTCGTGATTTTTAATGTCGGTTTTCGTGATAGAACTGGATCTATATAAAAATCTTTTAATCATGAGAAAACGTTTAGTTCAATGACCTTGAAAGTGCAGAACAACTCACGCAATACAAGAAAAAAAAATGGCGGAGTGAAATTCGATTTTCTTCACATTAGCGTAAATGCCTCGCAGACGAATATATCGTTTCCAACAACCATTAAATTTTACTTTGCAGCGAGGAGAACCTTTAACAGTAGTTACCTTGTTAGCAAAACGGCTCCAGGCCACAAAGCAGAGTCAATGTATTGCGGAATCAATTAACGAACTGAAAGAAAAGTAATCAAAATTCTTTGTTTATGCAGTGTTTATGGGAATCCAAAAGTAATCGGTAATTATGGAAAGAATTATCAATCTACTGGCTTAAGAGACAGTAATCCAGATATTTATGTTAGTCTTCAAGTCAACCTTGTTGTAAATTCGTTTACTGGTTTCGTTAGAACAGAGCACCTTTATGTTTGGGATTTTTTTTTTTTTTTTCTTATTTCGAACTCTTAATATTCCTTTTCATGTAATTATATTGACTTTCATACATTTTTGTGTTCAAAAATAGTTTGAAAAATCTATGTAGACATATTTATTCCTTTTTCTGTCCAGTAAGATTAAAGCATCTATAAATTGATGTGATTATGATAATTGTAAAATTAAACATCACTTTAGGAAAAGGAATTTCATAGATAAAAATAATTTAGGCTTCATACAATTAAAAGATTATCAGAAACTATTTATAATCTTGTATAATTAGTTTATTCTTTTATCAATTAATTACACCATTCAAAGAAGAAAATATTCTGTTTCGTAATTTAAAAATGGAATTTAATATTTTTTGTATTTTTGATATTAAAAGCTTTTATTTATAAAATATCAAAGTTTAACATTTTTTTAAATTATATACATTTTGCAATCAGCCAATTGTGTAAAATACAACATAATATAAATTTCTATTTACACAACTGCTTTTGAAATTAATATGTAAAAAACTCCAAAAGCTTATTTTTGAAAAATTTTTCATTAATTTTGTTTTTAAAATAGATTTAATTTGAATTTGTTTTAATTTAAATCAAAGAAAAATAAAAATCCAATAATATATAACCAATAAAAGCCTAAGTAAATATATAGAAAATATTAGAAGTTATTTAAATCACTCTCCCTTAATTTTCGTCACATCCTTTTTTTTTTTTCCCTCTTAAAAACTGCTTGAATCTTTAGAAAGTCATTAAATTTCAATTTTTAAACTTTTGGCTAGAACATTCATTAATTTGTTTATTGAACGAGGGCCAAAAATTTCTTAAATGATAATTATCTAGTGGTTTATATGGAAATTCCAAAACTAATAAAAAGTGAAATTATTCAAAGAATAAAAAATACTTATCGGCTACATTGCTAGAAGTTTAAAAGACATTCTTTTATATATTAATGAAAGTCTTTTTTCATGAGTTATGAAGCAAAAGCTATTGTGATTCAATGTACAATGAATGATTTCGTTTCCACATCACCCAGGAGGTAGAAATCTCGATGCGTTTTTTTTAAAAGAGGTGTCGCCAGGAGCCCTAATCCTCTTTTTAAGCCAAGAATTGATGAGGTACTTTGCTTAGAAGTGCATAAACTATTTCATATCTGCTTGATGTATGAAGATCAAATAATGCAATTATGATTTTTCTTTTTATCCATTTGTAAATGTAGTTAGTTTTTCTTGATATATAGTTCCAGTATTTCGGTATTGCTAAAAGCTCCTTGAAATATTAATTTTTTGAGGAAGCTTAGCTTGATTTTTACAGCATCCCAAGAATTTAGGTGGACTTTAATAGCATCTGCAATAACCCCAGTTATTAGGAGGGTAAATATTAGCTGCCAACGAATAAAAATCATAAAAAAGTGCCAATATACTATGAGCACAATACATCCGTATCCAAGTAATTCGACTTCAAAGGATCTCTCTGATTCAATCATAGTCAGTCCAGTCATAGCCAGAATCTTTCATCTTTTACCGATAAATCCAATCAGTAAAATCACACCAGTTACTTCAATCAAATCCACTGCAAAACCAATCCATAAAAACATCACTGGTGAAATAAAGAAACTCAGTTTCCCAAAAACCGTTGCCTTCCTCAATAAAACCCATCATCAATCCGCTTGAAATATCCAACAAAAATCAATAAATCTTTTTCCTCTTTAGAAGAGACGATGAAATTATAATATCTCACAAGTTATCCGCTTTTTTTCGCAGAAAATATCAGTATAAATCGCAATCAAAATAATCACAGTTCCTCAAATGGCCACGAACGCAATATGAATAATAAAAGAAGTTGCCTAAAACCATGATATATCATAGCAATGTCTTTTATCTTTTGTTTTGTTTACATTGTTATTAAACAATAAAAATCTACTCTATTGTTACGGACTGCATTATTACAATTTGTTATTATTTCTGAGAAATATTATTATTTCTAACATCTTTAATTTAAATCACAATTAAAATGGATACCTATTAGTTTTAAAAACTTTCAATAAAAACACATTTTCATTTTTATTTTCGGACTTTTAAGTTTTTCAATCTATTTGAAGGAATTTGCCATTTAACAATATAAAACTGACCATAGTTGAATTCAAATTTTGGTAAAAAAAATTTCATACACTTCTGTTTGTTATTGTTCATCTTTTGAAGTAAACATGGTTTGCTTTTTATTTAAATGTCATGGCATGTTCTTAACAGAGGACGCAAAAAGTTATACTAGAGTTGACATAAATAACTCTAGTTTCAACAACATTTTTCTAGAGTTCTGTTGTTAAGTTCCATTTCGCAACAAAGATAATTTGAAGAAATTTTATTTGGTGAAAGCATAATATATTTTTTATCAACTTGAATAATTTATGTCTGTTTATCCAGCGGATATTAGGTTGAGGAAATCTTTCGGTTAGTTCACCTGGTCACATAAGTTATCACTGACTGATAAGGCAATAAACAATTCCCTTTTAACAGACAATTTTTTCAGAATATGAGTGTGTTCCTGCATCTGCTGATCTATTCAAAAAAGATTGAATTTGGCATTAAATATTGACTTTGGTTTAAATCATTTTACCAATGGTGTTGATCAATACTTGTACGCCTTCTACTTCTTTATTACAATATGCAATGGCAAAGGTAGTTTCACCCGTAATGTACTGATGACAGACATGCATGCTTTTGAAAGTATAATGTATTTATAGCAGTCAATTTAAGTATAATTAAAAAATCAAACCATATGTTTCTTTCAATCGACTTGCATCAGAAAGAGCGAGCTGCGAAGAGTTACTTATGAAGACAATCATTTAATAACTCTTCATTTATTGGGGTGAATCTTTTGGTGTCTTTTTCTGTATCAGCTCACATCCACAAGTCTTGCCAAATAATTATTTTAGATACCTTGGCATATGAATATGAATAGCTTTGGCTTGCTGGTCGCGCTAAATGTTCAGGCCAAATCAAAAATAATAATTATTCTACAAATTGATTAAAACTGTTTCAAACACGTTTTACTTCAAACTAAACGACTTGCACATTGACTTGCACAATGACTTGCAGATTGTCATATTTTTGTATGCATTTCATTCATATGAGCAATATTCGTAGATAATAATGTTGATATAAAAAAAGCATCCAAGTTTCATCGTCAAACAATTTTAAATAGTGATCAAAATATATCGTGTTCACAAAACGAGGTCTTATTAGTGAAAAAAAAAAAATGCTGCCGTTGAAAGAAATCAAAACATTGAAAAATTATTATTTTCATTTTTCTTTGTAAATTATTAAAAACAATTTCTAAAACAATTAAATTTTTGTGTTTTTCTGAAAAAGTCGCGTCATGTTTATGTTAATTTAATAGAGACTGGTTCACGAGACGCAAATATTGTATTTATTTACCAACGTAATGTCATGTTTCAACAACGTGATACATCGGAGTTATATACCATAAAATCTCTTGATGGAAGAGGTAAATAAGGTTATTTTTAATGGGCCCAAGTTATGTAGCTATTATTTATTGTACAGGATGATTACAAAAAAAACTTTCTCGGTGTATGAGTCTGCAGAGAATGTTACATCACAAATAATTATTTCTCTGTTTAAAAATAACTTTTCACTACTATATTTTTAAAAAAGATTATTTATTTTTTTAGACATTGTTTTTCTTAAAACAATATTATTCTAATTGCACATTTTTTTACTACTAATTTTAGCAGTCTACCTAAAGTTTTCAGAAAAAAAAAAAAATATTATATATTTGTAGAGGGAGGTTACAAGTCTTTAGCTATCTTACTATTCACAGAAACTGAAATGAAATTGTGGTTTAAGGTATTTTAAGGTATGCGCTCAAGAATCACATGAAAAACAAGTTACGGTTACAGTGATAACGATTTCGAAAAGTTCAGATGAAAGCATCTTCCTTTTTTTATTGGAATGTGATCTCTATAGAGAAAAACCATAAACAGCTTTCGAATGATACATGTAGCACGAAAATCGCTGGCGCTAAACAGACTAAGGAGAAAAGTGAAAACCAATAAAGGCAGAGAAGCGATAGAAACAAAATATTTTAATGTGTTTCACAAATTTTCCCCTTGACCTCCTTCACCTACGATGACACTTTGCAGGTGGCAGATGGTGGATAGCACTGAAGCCCGTGCCATGTTAAGAGGAACCTATTGATTCTGACGTCAGATGACCTATTTGAAATCAGAAAAAAGTTTGCATATTAAATGCATACACTTTAGATTACAGGTATCCATCCACATCCAGAAATTCATTGGAATGAGATTGGGAAACTTGGTTGCTACGGAAACAGGAAATGGTAGAAAAATGATTCCGTCACCAAACTGTTGTGTTAAGAAACGTTTGACCGAAGACCTCACAAATGGCAGAGTGCCATCTTGCATTCACTCTACATCAAATAGAACATTTCTCTGTAGGGTTACCGCATTAGAAAAGAGTACGCATTTAATCCGCAAACTGCATCTGATGTGAAAGATTCAAGAATTTTCAAGATTCCTCTTGCCATGGTACGTACTTCAGTGCTATCAGCCATCTGCAGCGTGCAAAATGTCATTGCGTGTGAAGGAAGTCTAGTGAGAAAATTTGTGAAACACATTAAAACGTTTTGCTTGTTCTTTATTTGTTGTTGTCACTTTTATTCTCAGTCTGTCTAGCGCCAACGATTTTTGTGCTACAGGTATCGTTCCAACATTGTTTATAGGTTTTCACTATGGAGGTCACATTCCAAGAAAAATAAAAGTAGGTGTTGCCATTTGAAATTTTCGAAATCGTGTCACTGTAACCTTAATTTTCACTATAGCGTATTAATGGTTTAATGATTAATTAATGGTTTATGGTATTAATGTTTACATAATTCAAGCCCAACATGCCTCAAAAGATTCAATCTTTTAGAAAATCATTTCTGCTCATATGGAGAAACAGTAGAACCATTCCGCTATGCAACTCTTTGTCCTTTTACGGAATCATGGCACCGTAAAATTCCAACTCAATATTTTACCGTTAAATTGCATAGAAACATAATATGCAACTTATGGATTAGATGAAAAATAACACATTTAATAAATTTTATAGACAAAAAGGAACAATTAATCATCCCAAGAAACCATTATCCTTGAAATAGTTATTGAATTCTCTGAGCCCATTCTTTCACTTAAAAAAGCATGTTGACATTTTATACCCAACAGACGTTGTCATACTATTTTACATACCGTGCAATACTATATTTATTATATTATGTTTGCAAGCTTTATCTATTCTTTCTGCATTGTATACTTTTCGTTTCACTCATGCTTGTGTTAGTTATTTAGCATATTTTTTCCCTTTGTATTATAATTTATTGTACTGAAATTGATAGTTTTATGTTAATTTTATTATTTTAAACATTATTTTATCGGGGGCCTAATGGCCGAGTGGCTAGCGCTCTGGCGCTCGGTACCATCGGTATCGGGTTCAAATCCCGACTTGCCCATGGGTGCTTGTAGTGGTTCGAATCCACTTTAAACCGTAGGTCCCGGTCCTAATAGGATCCTAGAGTGTTGCGGGGGCATTGCTACTCCGCGTCCGTGGCTTATCTTCAAGTTACACACGCCCCCTGGGTAATGCAAAGTGAGTAATGTCTGTGTAGCACTTGCCTTAAGGCATCAAAGACAATTATCTAATTGGTTGCCAGCTGCATTAGAACGAAAAAATATATATATATTATTTTACCACACTCACCTTTTTTTTTTTTTTTTTACTAATAAAGAGGTTAAATCAAATGAGGTGAGGAGTAAATTAAAACCACTATTTGACGTTTGGACTGCGGTTCTTTCAGAGCAATCGCCGACCTTCTGGTTCGAGATGGGTCAAGAGGACCTCCAGGATTCTCTGCGAGTGGTGCCCAACACGCACATCGCCAAGAACCTCATCATCTTCGTGGGCGACGGCATGGGTCTGAGCAACGTCATGGCCGCTAGAGTATTCCAAGGCCAGGGCGAAGGTCGCCCAGGAGAGGACAGTCAACTCAGCTTCGAAAAGTTCCCCTACGTCGCGCTGTCCAAAGTAAGCCTCCGTTTCTCTGTTGTTTTTTCCCTCCGTTATGTATTTAAAGTGTGTGGCTTGCCAAAGCTTTTCTAGCGACTCTACATCATGTGATCGTTTTACTTTAAACAAAATATGACAGGTAACTTTTTAGAAAGACTTTGCAGGTTTTGTTGAATGAATAAAACGACGAGCATGATCTAATTTTAGTTTATTAAAAAGAGAAAAAAAAAGTAATTAAGTTATTCATTATCTTCATAAGTGAATAAGTCAATTATTTTCTAAACTAAATAAATAATTCATTATTTTCAATTTTATTATACACTTGAGAAGGATCTTCAAACAACGGGCCAACACCAGCTTAAGAGCAGCATCAATTCTGCTAGTAACAGATTATTTTGATTACATTGTAAAATTTCATTGTAAAATTAATTAAATGTAAAATTTATAATGTAAGTAAAACATCGAAAATAATTATCAAATTCTTTTATGTAACGCCCCAGTAAGAAATACAATGACTGACATACATAACTGAAATATATCAATTCAACTGTTATTAATGAAAACCTTAAAATAAACGACCCTACATAGGTAATTCACATAAGAAAATAAACATTATAATTATGATTAAAGAGATTCATGTGCTGTAACGTTCCACTGAAAATTATTTGCAATTGTCGGTGGAAATTACAGCTATACTCTGCTTTGTTATTCGCTAAAAATGGTGTTGTATATTTCGACTAATCAAGCATAATTAGCGTTTTTGCGTAATTCCACCGTTCCCCAGGAGATGACGCTGTATTACTGTAGAACAAGATGGCATCTCCGCTGGAATGACATTTGACCATAACTGCGAACATAGATACCTCATTCAACTGTTAGTTCTGAAACGAAAATTTGTACGTGATTCAAAACTACAATATGTTTGTATAATGAGCAAGCTAGGTCTTGGCCCTTGGAATTTGGTGGAGTCAGTGGGGCCCTTTAGGCCAAAAAGTTTGGAGACCCCTGCACTAGAGGATCAGATGCTTTAATAATGCTAGAACCATATATTTCTGTGGTACCTTCCCCTTTTAAAATGGTAGTAGTATACGTGGTTATTACTAGATAATACAGTAAAATACATAAGCCCGACTATATCAAGTAATATTTGTGAACATGTTTTCTCATGAATGCCTAATAAAATCGATAAATAAAAACCTTTTTTTCACTCGAGACTTGGTTACTACAAAATTCGAACTAATTACTAAAACACTAATTAAATGAATGCAATACAAAACATCGCATTATGTTTTTTTTCTTATGTTTATTTTTATATTGATAAATACAAAAAATTAAAAATATATATGTTAGATAGTTTTCGAGTTTTTTTTTTGTAGCTTGCGATCAAGTTACACGCGGTAAGTTATAAGTTAAGTAAAGTTACAGCGTAAAGTAAAGTACCAAGTTACTACGCAAGAGTACACCGACCTTCAGAAGTCTGCTCAACCCTGCATTAAGGCATAAAATATGGGTATAGATCACAGAGTTCATTGACCATAGCCCGCCCCCGTTCTGTGTCAATTTTATTTTAAAAAGTGCAAGCAACTTATTATTTTTTTTTTTTAAGTTTGAAATTTTGATGTAAAATTAATTCATGAAACCTGATCCGATATTCATTTAATAAAAAAAGTAAACGATTAAGTGTTAGAATGATATTTTATTAGGAATTTTTTATTTTCAAATTAAGAGAAAAAGCTTTGATTAATATCATGGTAGCCATGATGCAGGTCTGCCTTTCTTTATTAGATTATTTATTGATTACAATCGAACATCTCTGAGTTTCTTGTTTCACTTATATATGTCACGAACAGCCCACTAATGGCAAAATCTTCTGAGAGGGCCTTTACGAGTAACTTTTCCCCTCTCTTCACATTTAATTTTTAAGATTAATTCTCAGAATGTTGGGAAAAAAAAATAAATAGGAATTATTTTTAAAAAAAAAGTCGGGAGTCAGATTTGTTATACCGAGTCCTTGGTCGCGACTGCGACTCGTTAACTCTGATACGAACTAATTAACTGGAATTTCAAAATGGCTATAGATTATTCTCTGGTTGGAGAGGAATTTGCCAATTTTATATCTGAAAACATTTAACATTGAAGATCCACGATCACAGAAACGTATTTATGGGAGGGTCTTTTTTTTTTTAATTTGGTTATTATCAGATAAAATCGGCATAAAATATTTCCTAACATGAGAAAATTTTCTGATATTATATCATGCTTTGATTCAAAGATCTTAAACAACAGACCACCCATTTCATTGACTCACAATGGTATTTAAATATTAGGGGTTTATTTTCAGTAAGAAATTTCACATTTGTTAATAAGATTACAGTTCAATACACATATTAGCTAATTTAGCTAATACTTTGAATATAGTGAATAAGTTTTATGGCATCAATCTTCGAGGTTTTTATGGCATTTAATGATGGGATTGTAATATAAACAATCGTGTTAAGGGAAAAATTTTATTGTATGGATCTCATACTACAGTCTTATGAGGTCCATTAACTTGAATAGGAGTGAAAAACAATGCATTTTTATGACCTCTAACATTTGCATCTGCTATTGCTGCTTTCTAATGCCTAGTATGAGGTCATTTGTAGCTTTAAAAGCATCTACATATATCAGATATTATCCAAATTACACCATAGGAATTATGCTATTATATGCGCAAATTAAATATCGGAATGATCACAATGTAAAGAGCGTATCTAGGCATTTCACTTTTTTTTTTTCATCAGTAGAAATCTTTACTCTTTATAGATATTCGCCATTTCTGGTTTACTATCAGTTCGTCATCAATTGTAAGAAATAAGGTAAGATAGGAAAGTCTCTTCGACAAAGACTTTAAAAATATGATGAGAAAGCATATCTAGATTTGTTTTTTTAGAGTTACTAACAAACAAAGAAACAAAAACTTTGGAATTGTTCTACTTGTATATATTTTTGAATAGTCGATGGTCCTTTTGGATATAATCTATATTCGCCTTGTATATAAAGGAAGCCTAAAAAGGGTAGTTTAAAAAGGATAGTTGTCGAAAAACATCAAGTGACTGTTCGAAGTCACTATACAATCATATACAACAATAATACTCCTTATGTCCCATAATAACAGCAGCAAAAAAAAAATAAATAAATAAATAAATATAGAACGCAACATTTAATATAAAAAAATAGATTAAATTAAACAATAAATTAAAAATATTGTTCCAGATTTTTATTTTGAGTGTTCCATATAGTTTCTGGATTTTTCAAAAATTTCGCTTTTAAACTTGTAGGATCTCTTGGCTGCAAAGCTCTATTTTCCCTATATGCGCGAAGCTTAAAATGGATAGGAATTTATGGATTTTAGATATGAATTTTAGATATGGATGGATATGAATTTTGAATTATTATGTTAATTAAATGGATATGAATTTTGAATTATTATGCTTTATGGATTTTCCATTTTTCACAATTCGAAATAATGCATATTTGGGAACTTCAATGGCTGATCTTATGGTGCCTCTTCTGATAAAAGGAATATGCCTAAGTTTATTTCCATAATCTTTGCATTTATGTCCACGGTTTCGTCTTTCAAAAGAATCAACATTAGCATAAAATTCACCTAAACAATTATTTTCTGAAGTACGTTTCCGAATTCTTGATAGGATTATTCTGTTGCAGTTAAGTTATTTTGCAGCTTAAGGTAATTGCCCCTTTCTGCAATCTTTTCTTTTCTCTTTTGATGCATCAAGAACTGGACAATCGCATCTCGATATTTTCTCGAAAACTCTCTTTTTCTTCGTCTTACTTTTACAATGTGTTGATATTCAACTAAAATAAAACGATTGATTTCGATCAGCGGATAAAATTAGAAAAATAGTTACAATTCATATTAGTTGAGTTAATCTAATGTAAAAATTGGAAGATGTGTCAAAACAAATGACATATGTCAGGAAATATTGATTGATTTTGATTGAAAGCTTCACAATTTTGCTCAGGGATCGAGTGGCTAACGCTCTGGCACTCGGTACCACAGGTTTCTGGTTCGAGTCCTGGCGGTACCATGGATGTTTGTGAGTGATTCGGAATTCACTTTAAACTGTAGGTACCGGTCTGTTTAGCCCTCGTGTGCAAAGGATAACTCTAGAGCGACAAGCCAAACCAATCACACTTTTGCACTGCAACATAACTTACAGCAGCATTAACAAGTAATTCTTGTTTAAATACTCACTTACTACTATTATTATAGGACTATGTTCTATTTTTCGTTTTAATTTTAGCTTTTATGGAAGTTCTGTAATTCTTTTTTTTAGACGTACAGTGTCAGTCACCAAGTCCCCGATTCCGCCTCCACCGCCACAGCTCTGTTCAGCGGCACCAAGACCAACTCTGCCACCATCGGGGTGTCCGCTCGAGCTAAGGTCAACGACTGCGATTCGCTCTTCGGAAACGAACTCACCTCCATCTTAGACTGGGCTCAAGAATCGGGTGAGTGTTTTATCAATATGTTTTTTAAGGTTTATTACATGAGTGCCACTCATGTGCGTAACAGACGATGATAAACGAAGTATGGTAATAAAGAAATAAAAATTAAAAAAAAAAAAAAAATCCTTACAATCCAACACGAGTATTATTTATGAAAACAAAATATCTTTTTAAATACTTATATATAAAGATAATATAAAATAAAACATAGTTTTTATAAATAATAAAAATATTAATTTGAGGAAAACTATGTTTTATTTTATTATGTTACGGTAAATACATTTGTCTCTTAGAAATGTGTTGCACTATGTTATACGCATAGTTAATCCTTCAGTAAGCTCTTTGTTAATTATTATTTTGATTATATTATTATTTATTATTTGACATAATATTCAAATTTGCCAACATTTTTTGGGAGGAGGGGGTTGACAAAAGCTAAATGCACAGTTGTTTGACAATTAATAGTTGAGCAATTAAACAATTTTAATTAAAAACAAAATTGCAACTGAAATCTGCTAATGATTTTCAATTTGTCATTAAGTATGTACTGAAATATATAATGTAAGACCGTAATTCTGACACATTTATAAAGCCACAAATTTTTTTGAAAACATAACAGTAGTCATTTTTTACATATCTAAACGTCAATCAATTTCCACCTCTGGTCACAAAAATACAAGACTTACAGAAGTAAGTGGTAACCAAGTTTTACTGGAACGAGTGATTATAATGTAGAAAATATGTAAATATAAAAAATTGCTATAGTTTACTCATAACTATATCTTTTCTTCGGCATTAAATATTTTACAAAAATAATTTTTTTCACAATTTAATGTGCTCTCTATTTTTTTTTTTTTTTCGTTATAACTATTTTCTTAAATTATTATTATTATTTAAGCTAATCAGAATTAAGTTATTTAGGAAAGGAAATATCCCTAATAATTCAGATTAGTAGTACCCGACTATAGAACTTTTGCTTTACACCTTTCCATAGATAATATAATTGATTAAAAGATAAATTCACGGATTAAATTTCACTTATAGAAGACCTTAAAACATATAATTCTTCAGTGGCGCAACAGCCCCGTGGTGAGCCAAGACCGTCTGTCTACTGGCAGATTCGGAAACATGAGATGTTTTCCTTTTACTCGGTCGGAATGTCAGCCCTACGTCTAAACCTCTACAGTAAAAAAGGAACAAAGGAACCTAGAACAAAAAGGAATTTTGCGAAATTTTCCCGCCTCCATCATGTGTCCGTTCAATTTCACCCACATCGTTTTCTCAAACTATATACTAGAACATCTCAGCTCTAGGCACAGTGATGTGGTATGGTGTAGTAGTAATAGTGGTCGTATTAAACAAGAACCTACGGTTTAAAGTGGATTCGAACCCCTACAAACATCCATGGCACCGCCGAAATATGCATAATTAAAACAGGAAAATGCTTCTTATTATTCCACTTTGTTTCCGAAAATGATATCGAAAACGAAATCCTATCAAATTCGAAATTGTTACTATCAAACCTCTTCTATTTGACTAACTCTTGACTGCATTTTTCTTCCTCTACAATTAGGCAAGGCCACTGGGCTGGTGACCACCACCAGAGTGACGCACGCCACCCCCGCCGCCCTGTACGGCCACAGTCCCCACCGGGAGTGGGAGAGCGACTCCAAGATGCCCAAGAACGCCACTCGGTGCAAGGACCTGGCCAGGCAGCTCATGGAAGACTTGCCGGGAAGAGATCTCAGGGTACTCTCTTCTCTTTCTCTTTGCGGAATTGCATTTGAAAAACACGGAAAACAGCTGTTTAATTTTAAACTAATTACCTGTAATTTAAATAATTTAATTTAACGCATCCATAGTTTCTACGCCGCACGTATGTCACTTACCCAACGGAATGGTACAAGGCTTACAGTGTTAAGACACACGTCTACGGACAACACTCTCCACAACAACACTACGGGAACACTCTCCAACAACGGAGCCACTTTTTGGACCGTAGGGTGAAGATTCACTTTGAAGTCTCAAACACAGAACGATATAAAATCGCGTGGGCATAAGCGTAGATATAACGGAACTCTAAGCAGAGCTTTTGGACAACCATTTCCAGGGAAGAAATGGTTCCTCTCATCTCGCCCCTTGTGTCCATAGCTTGGACGCCGCAGGCGTGCCATTGGCCTCATCGCTTAAGTGTTGTTTCAACGTTTTAATTACATACATCTATAGCTTAATCGGTTTCGTCATCCACGTGAACGTGTTGTGACTGCTTCGGAGGAAGATATTATGAATTCGATTTTTTTTCTCTTCACTGGCGCCATTTAAAATGGTACTCTGACACGTGCTTTGGCAACATGCTTCGTTGTCAATAAGCCGTACTTCTTTTGTATTCTTCTTTCGTGCAACGTAGGAAACCAGTTACCTTTTTAAAGATGTGAAAAACACATGATCCCGTAGAAGATTAAGTGTTAAACTATACATTAGATCTTTTACAACAAGAGCAAATGACGTAAGGGATAATTAATGTCGTTTGATGTTAATTAATGACATTTTTATGATTTCAAAAAAAAGAGTACTTTTGTTTTTAGCAATACGACACTTATTGTATAAAAATGCTAAACTATCATTGATCAGAAACGATTACTAGATTACTTGTTACAAATATGTTAAAAACTTAAGTAACTTTAACGGGGAGTTTTCAAAAAACGTTATTCTGCTTATAAATCCATAGACTCCCTGGAGTAATTCTGTAATAAATCTAATTTTCATCAATATATAATACAATTGGATATGTAATCTACAGGCAATATGCCTAATTTTATAAATGCAAAAAAAAAAAAAAAATACAATGTGCTGAAGTTTATAATAATTTTATGTAAATAAACTATCATGACTTGCAAGAAATTAAAATACAATATATTTTTTCAGGTGATAATTATTAGAATATTGCATGCATATATACATTAGTTCATCATTTAAGAATGGTTATGGTAACATAATGGTGATTTGTGTACTCTACTGGAGGGTCAGAGAAAACATGTTCTGATCTCACGGATTTATTATGGTGCTTTTAGCTTTTTAATTTTTTACTTTGAACATTTAACTTGTTTTTTTAAGGCCTTTGGGTCGTTTTTGTTAAGAATGTCTTATTTTTCATTTGTAATTTTGATTTGTTTATATGCTCCTTTTGGCCAAATTTGTATGGATTGAGTTCCAATAAAGCCATAGGTAACACAACACACTCAATTCATCATTTAATGTCTTATTTTATTGCTACATCTGTTCAGTTATTTAGCATTTGTAAAATTTGTAGATAGATTTGGGGAACCAAAGTTAATTATTTCAAATTAATTTCTTTCTTCTTTTTTTTAAGTTAATTATCTACACCAAAAATGTTGATTTAAACAGGAATAGTTATCAGAAACTTCACGGAATATTTAAATTGAAGATTAAAATTCTTAAACAACTCTGTTTGACTGCAAGCAAAGCAATTCGGTTAAATTTATTCAAAACATATACAGAAAAAAAACTGACATTCTACTAATAGAATATTCTTTGTTGATATCTTTTGAATCATACAATAAAAAACAGAAAAGAACCAAAAGGGCATAACAATGAAACGAGCCATATGCAACGAAATTTATTAAACATTTACTGTATCTACACAGAAATTATTATAATTGAACTGTCTTTGTTTTCTTATTTTTATTTTAAGATGTTGTAACTATTCATGTGTTAAAAATAAGAGAGGCAGATTCACAGAAAATTATGATTGAATAATTTCTTGCACAATAAGGTTTTCTTATCGCGCAGCAAAAGAATGTAGTGTAATGAATTATTTAAACGAAATTAGGCAAAAAAATATGTAATCATGTTGGTTATGAAATACATTGCACAACCAACATTGTATGGTAATAAAAAATTCTATATTTACTAGTATTAACATACATTTCATTTGCTGCATTCAGGTAATTTTGAAGAAAAAAAATATTTCGAATTTTTATGACTCTTTCTTGTGAAAAGTTATGTTTAATTTAAATTCCCATGCAGTCTTATTCCTTGACATCTGCTGTTGAATTAGAATTATAAAGAAATGCTGCAATCTGTTGAAATTTTAAATTAAAAATAAATCATTCATATGAGAGATGATTTTATGTATTAACACTCCTGATCTCATGAGAATAGTTTTATAGTTGCTGCCCCTCTGTAGAAGGTTTTTTTTCCAGAAAGGTTTTTTTTTTCCTTGGAATACAAAAGGGGCAATACAGCATAATTATGTGTATCATACAGAATAAGTAATATTTAGGGTTTTCCTAATAAAATATTTTGATTAACGAGTGATAGCCACTACAGGTACTATAACGAGTGATAGCCACTACAGGTAAAATTACTTCCTAAGTGTCGCTTTAAGCGCTGGAGCATGATGTATAAAAAAAGTAATGAAAATAATTGACAAAATGAATTATTTTTGTTTGATACTTTATCGCTAAAAAATGTTTAATATAAATGAATTATTATAAGTTGGTTACAATGGTGTACAATCCGAAATATCATGGGCACCTTGGGGAGGAATAAATTCTTCGTCGCTTTCATAACTAAGATCACTCAGATACTCGTCTGAAAACTTAGCCAAGTAATTTGCAATTTCAGCATCTGTTAGAAGCATTGCAATTTTTCATTTGGCGGTGTGAAGCCTGTATGTCCTCTACTCGTCTCTATAACTCATATGGCAAGAATTTTTTTTTTTTAATAAATAATAAAGCTATATATTCGAAACCATTTATCTTTACAATTAGTTTCTAATCTTATGTCCACGCCAAAACCGGAAGACATACCTAACATATCTTGCGGTTAAATTGGAGACAAAAGGTTGAGGCGCAGTTCTTCCCGTGCGAATGGTTCCCAAAAGGAATATGGAACTTGTATGAGGTTCCGTCGACCTAACCTCTACCCATCCCTGCTACAGCGGGTCTATACAACCCGCGGCTTTCAGAAATCTGTGCAAACCTGATTTGCTCAATGAATCCGAACATTTCATGAACAAATAAAATTCATTGATAGTTAATTATACGAAAAGTAACAATATAAGAATATCCTACCTGTTAATTCGTAACGCCAGAGGCAGAACGATTTATTATTAAACTTATGTTCTTCCGATAAACAAGGAAGAGATACAGAACTTGCTGCATCATTTAATGATACTTGATTATATCCGCGGGTTATGAAGTTTCATATCACGTGCAATATCTGAATTGAATCTTCATAATGTAAGATTTTTTTTTTTAGCGTGAGTTCGTTGCTTAATGATAATGTTCGCGGAAGCTTTTCTGAAACATAGACAAGCTGAAAGTATCACATTGCGTGATATCTATGAACTTTTGAAAATAAAATTTCTTAAGTTATTACTATCTTTTAGCAGCTAGTTGTTGCAAAAGTAATTTATCTATATTTTCAATTTCACTCTTATCTCGCACATTATCTCAAGTCCTACCGTACATAAGTCTTACGACACTTTTCAATATAAGATCAATTAATACGTGCTATCAATAACATTAGTAATGCATAGCAAAAAAAATATATATATGAATCATAATGAACGTAGCGTAAGCAAAATATATTTCCTGAATGGCATGTTTTTGTCTAGAATTTTAGTTTAGTCATATACAAACTTTGAGGGATAGTGCGACTAACTAAAACATACATTTTTCTATATAAATGTAGGGTCGAAAGTGATGCGTTGAGGAACACCTACACTTTCAAACAAATTTCGCGTAATGTATAGGATCTTCTGACTGGCTACAGTGATGTGCACTCTATTTTACCCTTATTCTGGGCTTGCAAATATATTTTAATTTACTAGACTCCGTTGAGGACCTCGTTGCTCGACTATCCATTGCGGTTGCGAAATGCCTGACATCTTTGGAACTGCTCGTCAATTTACTTCTTTGACACTACCAAGAATGTATTATTGTCGATGATCGCCATTTTGAGTATTTATTGTAAACATTGAATCAACGAAGCACTTTGCAATGATCTAAATAATTTTTTTTTTCTTTTCATGCCTCATTGTCTGTGTTTAACGTTTCACCTCCTACTTTATATTCCTATTCAAAAAAAAATATATTTCAATAAATTGAATGAGCAATAAAAATAAACAATAAATTGAATGAACAAATTAATTCTCCTAAAGTGACTATAGGAGAATTAATTTCATGTCCTCTTGCACGCTAGTTAGTATACAATGCCATGTGACCGCCAGTGAGATTTAAACAAAATTTTACTTTTGTACTTGTTCCAAGATGTGTTGACTGCTGATTAACTATTGATTCTGATAGTTTACCAATAGAGCAATCGCAATCAGAGAGTTGATAGCTATGCGTACATCATTAATAAATATATCGGTTCAGATACTAAATTAAATATTTTATATGAAGTGATATTGTATAGAAAAAAAAAAAAAAAAAAAATCGAATGAATGATTTTTTTTTTTAATTTAGGTGATTTTCGAAGAGGGGGTGGACGAAGGCAATTCAAGCCCATCACTCACATGGACTCAGTGGCGAACAAAACGGGCACTCGACTGGACGGTTTGGACCTCATCGATTATTGGCTGAAGGAGAAGAAGAACAGGAACGCCAGGGCTAAGTACATCACCACGGCCGCGGAACTTGCCGCCCTCAACAAAATATCGGTTGACTACGTACTAGGTAAGGACAGGGGAGGTGAAGTAGACAACAAATCGAATGGTAGCGATTTTTGATAATACCCCACTATACATAAAGTTTAAAAATAATATCGTTCACAATAACTCTGTCAATAATGTTCCAAAAAATGTTTTTGTTTTATGAAACAAATGAGATTTCCCTAAATTTGATGTAGGGACCTTATGTGTTTCCTTATTCTTAAACTACATTACGATTAAAAATGCCGTGTTATAGAAGTTATCTCAAATCCTGTTGAATCGAAATTATGTTGTTGGAATGGCATATTTTTCATAACTTTTAAATCATGTTGTTACTTAAGTGACTGAAAAGGTCGTGTTGTACATATTTTCTTGAAATATACTGTAGCGGAGTCGTGTTGTTGGATTGTTGTGTTAAAAGGAGATTTTCCTAATTCTTGAATCGTATTATAGCTTGAGTGATTGAAAATGCTCTATAGATGTTTTCTTCAATCATTTTAGGATGGAATTGTATTGTAGGAATTTGTGTTATAGAGGAGTTATAATATTTGACTCACATAATTTGTATTTTGGTCGTGGTTATCTCAGATAGTTAACAAATTTTGAATATTATAGTCTCATTTAAAAAATTTTTTAAAAAAGAAAACATATTACAGTTGAATTTTCCAAGATTTTCAGGACTTGGAATCAAGATTCCTCTGAATCTTCCTCATAGGAGTTGAGTAAATGTGCTCTAGAACTAAAATCTAACTTTTCAAGAGGTGGTAAAATAGTATCATACTAAATAAATTGGAGTAGTATTTCATTTTTTATGACATTTTTGATAATCCTGAAATTGCACCTTTATATTGCTTGGCTGTAATTACTATTATTTAAAATTGTTTTATTCAAGAATTGAGATTTTTTCCTTTTCGTTCAAATTGCATTTTCTCAAAAATTTAGGAAATCTATAAATCAGTATCAAAAATGTTTTTCAGATTTTTTTTTTTAAACCATTAATAATTCAATGAACAATGAATCACACATATTTAAAAACTTATTTTCTTTACTTTTGTATGACTTTTATAAAAATAAAATATTAATTTTGTTTAAAAACATATCAAAGAAAGTTCAAATGCATTTCAGTCCATCCTTTTGA
Source organism: Caerostris extrusa (assembly GCA_021605095.1). Lineage (NCBI taxonomy): Eukaryota > Metazoa > Arthropoda > Arachnida > Araneae > Araneidae > Caerostris > Caerostris extrusa. The sequence goes on from BPLR01001496.1 coordinate 27,511, forward strand.
AAAATTACTTAAATTTTGTACAAAATCTGGAGAAACTTGTGATTCCCATTTCCGTTATCAACCATCACTTACTCATTCATTTACATAGATTCCTGCTCTTCCCAAAGCTTATCGCATCCATGGTAACACATGGAACCATTCCATCAAATCTCCTGAAATCGCAAATTTAAATGCCATTCTTGTCATATTTGATGATAATCTTTAGAAATAACAGGTTGGTGCAAAAATAATTGCGGTCTTTTAACCATTAGTTTTAAAGCAATATAAAAGCAGTATAATAAAGTTTATTAATAACAATAAGAAGCCGTTAGAATCTATGCCACCTTGCCAACAAGAAGAAAGTATATTTAGTTACTCCGGCAACATAGAATTCTGGACTTTTAAGACTTCGAATTTTTCAAAAGGCATTTTGAGCTGCTGCTCGGTTGTTGAAGACCTTCTTGTAGAGGAAATTGTCAAGGTGCTTGAAAAAGTGGTAGTCGGTCGGTGAGAGGTGTCATAAATAAGCTGGATGAGGTAGAGTTTCGTATTTCAGTTCATTCGGTTTCTGCGCGGTCATTTGTGAGACATGCAGTCTGGCGTTATCATGAAGAAGAATGGGTCCTTTTCGATTGAACAATACCGGGCATATATGTTAAAGTTTGTGGTGAATTTTGTTGATTTCAAGGCAATACTTTGCTGATGTGAGGGTTTCACCAGGATTCACCCATTTGTCGAGCTATTTTGATTTTCCAATTTGGTGCAAATGTCGAACAACTGTTGAATGGTTGACGTTCTCCTGCACCTTATCGCGATGTTTTGTGTGTGAAAACTTCAATAATGGCTTACAATTCGTTTATCATAAATCGCAGAAGGACGTCAGCCACCATCTGCATCTTCACGGCTCTCGTCTCCATTGCTAAATTTTTGGAACCAATGCTGAGCTATATGATCTTTGACTGTCCCCTGACCAAATGCTTGGTTGATATTGCAAGTAGTTTCTGCTGCTTTACTTCCCATTTTGAACTCATACAAATCACGCTAATCCGCTTTTTTGGGGTCTGATGACCGAGTGACTAGCGCTCTGATGCTGGCACAGTTTCAATTTCGAGTCCCGGCGGTGCCATGAATGTTTGCAGTAGTTCGGAATCCACTGTAAATCGTAGATCCCGGTCTAATATGACTGTTGAGCGTTGGGCTGACAACCCTACCCCTTAAAAAGAAAAACATTTCCTGTCTCGAAATATGCCAGCAGACCATGCATGCTTGGTTTACCATGGGGCTGTTGCGCAAATGAAAAAGACGAAAATCTGCTTTCTTTTCATCATTACTTTGACAGCCTAAAATACACAAATAAAAGCAGTGACAAAAAAAAAAAATCAGTAGTGCGAAATTCGCTTCTCAAAATGGTACATTTACAGTAAACAATAAACAAATAAAATTTATTCCAAATCAAGTCTCAAAGCCTGAAATAAGAAAAGCCGCAATTATTTGTGTGCCAACCCGATACGTTAATTAATTGACATAAAAATGCGTTATATAAAACATTTAAATGAATTTTGTTTTTCTCTAGGTCTTTTTAATCACAACCACATGAAATTCGAAATGGACAAGAAGAAAGACCAAGTGGAAGAACCCTCTTTGACAGACATGACGCGAGCTGCCATCAATATCCTCCAAAAGAACAACAAGGGATTTTTTTTGATGGTCGAAGGTAATGAAAAGCTAAGCATGAAAAAAACTACGGTTTTTCTAAACACTCATATTCTTTCATAATTTTAATCCTTTAAATTAATAAATAATTTATATAAAATATTAAATTAAGAAATAATTAATAAATTAATTTTTAGTAGTAAATTTAACTGAAAACCTTAAATAGCATCAATATTACTGCGATTGAGGGGCCTGATTGCAGAGTGACTGGCTCTCGGAGCCGCAGGCTTCCAGTTCGAATCCCAGCGGTGCCATCAATGTTGGCAGTGGTTCAAAATCCCCTTTCAACCTTTTGTCACGGTCTAATATGACTTTAGAGCTTGGAGTGTAGGGCTGACAACCCTACTTCGAAAAAAAAAACGTCTTCTGGCTTAGAATCTGCTTTGGCCAATTGGCTAGCGCTCAGTTCATTGGTACCACAGGTTTCAGGTTCGATTTCTGGCGGTGGAAAGGATGTTTATTAGGGGTTCGGAATCCACATTGAACTGTATGTCTCGGTCTAATTAGCCCAAAGTGTGCAATAAATAACAGTAGAGCGACAAACCAAGATCACAAACTCTGCCTCGGAATTTGCCAGTAGGCAGGCGGCCTCTGCCTGTAGTGCTGGGGAGTTAGTTTTAGTTAGTTAGGAAATGATTTTTTTAGAACATAAATATATTGACCAACATCATACTTTTTTATTTATTAGAGATTTATTCAAATTTATATAACTGAATTATATTATTGCGATTTTTAAATGAATTATGTACATTTTTCAATGGATTTCGTAAACTGATCATTCATTTTGTAAAATAAAAATTTACTTTTAAAAAATTTGGATACATATACATTTTTTTTTTATTTCTTGTTTGTTTCATGAAAGAATGTTTTTTTTTTTTTTTTTTTTTTTTTAAATTATAAAAAGGTTTATTTTTTTTCTAATTATATTTTCTTAAATGATCCGAAAGCGTAATCAGATTTCTTCTAAATACTTTCCTGATTCGTGATGAAAGTTTTGTGATACTTGATTAAACTACAGTGTTTTCCTACTTCCTTCGGAAGTGATCAGAGAAGGGGGAGGATCGCTTCTTTCAGCCGAAATAAGGAAACCGATATCTGTAATTGATGTCTAAACTTCCCGAGAGATCACGAAGCTCGACGACACTCGCATAAAAGATGATCTTCCGTGGTTGAATGTTTCGGAAAAATTACAAATCATGAATCGCAATTACATTAGATAATTTAATTAATCGATGTATATTTGATTTTAATTATGTCATTAGTGATTGTTCTTTACGTAACGCATGAAATAGTTTTTAACTGTTGTTTTCTAATACCAGACACTTTGATTCAAATAATTATCCACTAGAATGACTATGTAGCACACCCAGTGTTACTCATGGTGTGTGTGCTATACTTTATTTACATTTTTGCCATCAGAACTTTCAACAGATACCCACAAAAGGGGTTGGGTTCTCACCCTCCTCCTCCATCTCAACAGCAAGTTTTTCCTGCTTAAAGATTTATAGTTCCCATCTTGGCATAGACTCAAAAACTTTAGATTCTACTTTGTGTGTCATTTTTTTCCTGGCACCTCTGATTCGAAAAATTCAAACCATCAAATCGCTCCGACTCATCATAATTCTTGAATAACAAGAGAAATAATCTTAGGTTCTGATATGCAATACAAATGCAATTATCCACAATTAACTTTTCACCCTTACTTACTTATTCAACATTGATGAGATAGATTGCTGTAGCAGATTCAGCATTTCCAGGGTGCGTCACGGAGAAGGCCTCGAGGAATAATATATTAAACTCTACACTCAGTAATGAATAATTATTGACTCCTTCAACAAGGCTTTTCCGATAAGAATATAATCATAATTAAACACCTAAATATTTCATAAATAAGGGTAAACAATAATATGAGCCAACATATTCTGCACATATTGATGCTACATGAAAAGACTAGTTAATATTCTTTACGCATTAGGGATAGTCAAAAATATTTCTTATGTCAGAGATTTTGGTGAATTTCAGAAATCTTTAGCTCTGTTCACATTTCAGCTGCTTTTGTAAAAAGCTTTCCAAACAGGTTTATTTCAGTGTGGACGAAAAAGCAAAACTTGCGAGAAGGTTTTCGAATTCTAACGAAAGGAAAATCTCCTCTCCAGATAGTCAGTTTTTCCTACCACATCTTCCGAATTTCGGTGGTAAAGAGGATTTGTCTTTCGAAGTCATACTGAAATGTTCGGAAAGAGAATTCGCAAGTGAATCCTCGCAGTTCATACATTCAAATATAGAAGAAGCTATTAATGTATATGTTTTTTTTTTCTTTTGCATGTATCTTGTATTTATCTCATAAAATTAAATTATATTTCAACTTTTCAGGCGGAAGGATAGACCACGCCCACCACCTGAACAACGCCAAGCGCGCCCTCTCTGAAACCGTTTCCATGGCAGATGCCGTCCAAGCTGCCATCAACATGACCTCCTCCAAGGACACCCTGGTCGTGGTGACCGCCGATCACTCTCACGTGCTCACCGTCAACGGCTATCCAAAGCGGGGCAATCCCATCTTGGGGGTGGCCGGTACATCCAACAAGGACAACCTCACGTATACCACATTGCTGTATACAAATGGACCTTCCTACCACATGGTCAATGGCAGGAGACGGAATTTAAACGGCACTGATACAGGTAATTTGTTTATTTAACTGTTAACACGTTCACATCATATTCCACAAAAATATTCAAATCCTTCTATTAGCTCACACTCTCCCTATATATATCTTGTTCACATTTTCAATCGTTCATAAAACACTTTTTATTCCTCCACTCGAGTTGAAATACATTTTTTTTGAACTTGTAGTGGATGACACTGGATGTTAATACAGTTTTTTCAAATATTAATTCAGTAATTAAATTTAATTAATCAATTTTAGTTTTATTTAGATTTAAGTTGCATATATCTACGAATAGATGGCGCCAGATGAACTTAAAAAAAAATGAATGAAAATTATTTATAAAGGACTTTCTGCAATAGAGTGAAAAAAAAAAAGTAGGAATTGACTTAATTTTTTTTTTTATATTACTTGACTTTAGCTATAAATATGTTAACAAGATAGAGGAATAATTCGGATATAAATTATTCGGCTGTTTGAATTAAGATATTCTGAAGTTTGGCAAATATTAAGGAACAAACTATATTCTATTCATCATACATAATGGACTGAATTTAGAACATTGTTTAAAAAAAATATTGATTTTTTTTTTTTTATTTCTTCCTAAGATTTCTAAAAGAATCGAATTTATTTATATAAAAAAAAATGGCATAAAATGCAAGTTTTGTAGGAGAATGGAACAGTCAATTTTTGAACGTTCAGATTTTAATATGTTGTTTTTAATTTAATTTCATAATGATAACTCTCCTCATTTATAAAATTTAAAAAATAAAAAGAAACATCGATGGACACTAAAATAAATAGAACTGAACCACAGAGAAAAAGTTATATTTGAATCAGTAATATTGAACATTTTGAATGTCATTCTACCATATTGATATAGCATGTTATAATTAACTATATAAAATCAAAAACACTTCGTTTTTATGAATAAAATTTTGGATTTGTGTCTTATTATTTTTCTTGCCTATAAATTTGAGGAAACTTCCAGAATTAACTAGCCACTTCTAATAAATTTTCGGAACTTCAGAAAATTTGGCAGATTTTTTACCACAATTGCAAGTTTTCTATAAGTTGATGTTACGACATATATACAAAAAAATTATTATTTGTGTATTTCAGAGAAATAAAAGAATTTCCTCTTAAAAAATGCAAGCTAAATAACAATTTTAAAAATAAAAGAAAAAGAAAAATTATTTTATATTTGAATCAATATTGAACTAAATTCTGATATTTTGTTTATTACATTAATAAGATATTTTCCGAATATTTGAATACAATTTCAATTTTTTGGCAAAAATTATTTAAAAATACTTTTCAAATATTTAGTATCCTTCCATTTTTTAACTAATATATGATAAAATATAATATATAATTTAAATGTATATTATATTTCTTAAATTAAATCATTAATTACATTAATTATATAATTTTGATCATCAATGATGTGAGATTACGCTTTTTTGTTGTTTTGTAGAATCATGATGCTATTAAAACGTTGCAAGCGTAGTTCTTGTAATTTTCACCTAAATTTCATGAATTGAATAATTGAATCGTTTCAGAATTGAATCACTATTTGTTGAATCATTGATTATTGAAATCATTTATTTTAGAAAGCTGAATCATTGATTATCATCGCTGAATCATTTATTTTAGAAAATTGATTGATTGTTTAATCAGTTATTTTAGAAAATTGAATCATTGATTATTGAATCATTTATTTTAGAATTGAATTACTGAATAATTTATTTTAAAAAAACAAATATTACAAATATAAATATCATCATAATTATAAATTTAATGTCCTATCGATAATTATAAAGCATTAAAAATTTCTTAAATGCAAAAAAAGATTAATTTTCGATGAGTTTCTTCCACAGTGTATTATTTTTTATTTCGAACATGCTAATTTTAACTGTGCTGTGATTTTAACTCTATTTTTTATGCTGAGAGGAAAGTTCTCTTTTCGATCCCGAGTTCTTTCAATTACATTATTCCAACGATTCCCCTTACAAATTATTCTAGTAATTGACTTGTTAAAGGACACTAATCGGAGGTGAAAACTGCAATTAACTTCTCACGCTAATGTAGATTAACCATGTAATGATGCTGACCCCGGCGTAACCTAACATTTTCAGACACTCCAATCTGCCCCGTAATTGAAGAGTCACAAACTTGACTTAACCTAGGCTGCAATCGATCTTGTTGCGGTTCACCATTACGTGAGAAATTTGCTTCATTATCCATTTAACCTTCACTTGGTTTGTTGACATCGAACTTTCGTCATTAGCAGTTTTTGTGCTATGAAATTTTATTCAAGTTTCGGTTCCATCGTCACGTTTTTAAATTGCTATTCGTCGATTTACTCTTGGTGTAAAACACAGTTCGTGACACCGCTGTTAAAAATGATTCTTTTTTAACAAAAAAAAATTTTTTTTTGGGGGGGAGGGAAATTTTCATATGGCTTTCTCTTTTAATAGTAATTGATTATGTATGCGAGTTGTAAAAGGATAAAAGGTTATCATAAAGATTCTTATGTAATAAATTAATGAGCCACTACATAATTTTGCACTTAATGTTCCATCTAATTCACTTTTCTATTTTTTAAAAATAAATCTTTCACATAATTCAAATCTCGAATGGAAACGCCATACATTTTAGGACAATTTACAAAAACCAATCAATATCAAGAATTGAAATATTCAAGAGTTTTGTGTGATATTTTCATTAACAGAATAAATATAGGCATTTTTGGTCAAGCGATTAAAATATATATCTTTAAATGTATACATAACGGGTATTTTTCGCGTAATTTTACTTTTATATGAAAATAACTTATAGAAAGTAAAATTTTGATTTATAATTTAACGGTCAATAATCATTTCATCATATCTATAGTTCTAGAATTGCAAGTACTGAAGTAACAAAAGTATCCCAACTTCCCTGGGAAAAATAGTTCAGCCAGTGACATATAATATCTATGCATAAACTGACAAAAAACAAGTAATATAAAAAAATTTTTTTTAATCAATTCCTACTTTTTTTCACTCTATTGAAGAAAGTCTTTTATAAATAATTCTCATTCATTTTTTTTTTAAGTCTTTTTTTTCTGGCGTCATCTATTGGTAGATCTATGCAACTTTGATCTAAAAAAAAACTAAAATTAATTAATTAAATTTAATTACTGAATTAATATTTGTAAAAATTGTATTAACATCGAGTGTCATCCACTACAAGTTAAAAAAAAAAATGTATTTGAACTTGAGTGGATGAATAAAAAGTATTTCATGAACGATTGAAAATTTGAACAAGATATATATAGGGAGAGTGTGAGCTAATAGAAGGAATTGAATAAGTTCAAAATATAATTATTAAGATGCACAGTGTCGTTCTTTTCTACCTTTAACGAGGAGAGAAGGACGTACCTACCTTAACACTTTCGTTGCCGATTTCACGACAGTGCGTGGTGGGAAGTGATTTCTCAGTAGCCAGTCACGCGATCGTGCGGGACGAGGTGCGCCTCCACATTTATTCTTCGCTTCAATCGACAACATAAGTTAGAGTGTCTGCTAATATTGGCGTGGAGTAAAGGTTAGAAGCTAGTTGTTAAAGTATGTGGTTTCGAATTTATCTTTATTAGTTATTTTAAAAACATTCCTATAATATGAGTTATAGAGACGATAATTCTGCAGTGACTTTCCGCCCTCGGAAAAAAAAAAAAAAAAAAAACTCTCATTGACCTCTAACAGATGAAATTGCAAATGCTTTGGTTGAGCTTTCGAACGAATAACCCAGTGATGTTAGTTATGTCAGCGATGAAGAATTCATTCCTCCTCAAAGTTTACAGAAATAATATCATTGTAATCAACTTATTACAATTTTATTTGTATTAAATATTTGTTAGTGATGAAGCATTTATTTCCATTATTTCATTTCTTTTTACCTATCATGCGTTAGCGCTTAATTAAAAAATAATTTTATCTCTACTAACTATCATTCAGTAGCGCATAGGCAAAATAATCTATCAGGAAAGCCTATAATATGAGTTATAGAGACGATAGTTTTGCAGGGATTTCACGCAAAAAAAAAAATGCATTTTAATAAGCCTCTAACAAATGATGAAATTGAAAATGTGTCGGCTGAGCTTTCGGACGAGTACCCGAATAATGTTAAATTATGAAAGTGATGAAGAATTTATTCAAGATGCCCATCATATTTCGGATTGTATATTGTTGTAACTAACTTATAGTAATTCAATTTATATTAAACATTTTAGCGATAAAGTATCATGATGCATTTTGTCAATTATTTTCATTTTTATACATCACGCGCCAAAGTGTAATGTGGTATTTAGGAAATAATTTTACCTCTAGTGCCTATCACGGCGCATAATCTAAATATTTTATCAAGAAAGGCCTAAATATTAATTAGTAATCAGCGTGATACACATAGTTATGTTTTTTTACCACTGTTCAATCATTTCTGTTAAAAAAGGAAGTCGCCTTCTGGGAAAAACCCATTTCTACGGTAGGACAACAACTATCAACACATCCTCACGTGTCCGGCTGTAAAAGTGTTAAGAATTGTCAAAGCAATTGTCCCAAGTTTGTTTGTCTTGTAGAAGAAAATTTGGAAAAACTATCATCAAGCAGCAGTATAGTGGGTGATACGAGATATTCTGCTACAATCATAGAGTTGCCTGATGCCCATTGGTTAACGATCTGGCCTTTGGTACCGCAGTCTTCAGGTTCGAGTCTGGAGGTGGCATGGATGTGTGTGAGTGGTTCGGAATCAACGTTAAACTGTAGGTCCCGGTCTAATTAGCTTAAAGTGTGCAAAAAATGACTGTATAGCACCAAACTAAAGAATAAATCATTTTCCCAAAGCCTATCGTAGGATTTGGCGATATCTAAGAAAATATCACCCGTAGAATGTTTTTTAAATCCTGAAGTGAGGATTTTCGCGATCTGAGAAAAAAACAACTGCTGAGTAAAAACTACTGAGTTATTTTTCTGAGAATGCGAATTTGTGAGGGGTCGTAGAGCGGCAAACCAAAAACAAAAAGTTACAATCATCCACCATCCCCGTTGTTGCATCTATCTTCAGCTTGCAAAATAGTTACAGTTTGTGATTAGTGAATGAGTAATTATTAGATTCTCCACACTACCGCTTGACCATCAATGAAGCTTTTCGATTTAAAACTGATTTGTCCAGTGAATTACCTTATTGATAATGATATTATTGTTTTGTAGGTTCAAAAAATTTCTTCCAAGACGTCCTCGTCCCTTTGTCAGATGAAACCCACGCCGGTGAAGATGTTCCCATCTACGCGACAGGACCCATGGCCCACCTATTCCGTGGGGTGGTCGAGCAGAGTTACGTCGCCCACGTCATGGCCTACGCTGCGTGTATCGGCAGGAACAAGCAGCACTGCCAACGCATAGGGGACCGGCTGCCCCTGACAGCCGCGAGTGAAAGCGCTGCCAGCCTTCTGACGTCACCCGTATTCACTCTAATGTACCAAATATTTATTTTCATCATCCTGTTTAACAGGCATTAATGGATTTGCGCATTTTTTTTTATTTTAGTGTCCCCAAAACTTGTCTCAGGATTTTTGTTTGTTGTACATTTTCGTCATTATGACGTGGAAGGCATGGGGGAAATTGAAGTTTTCTGTAGGGGATTTTTACTAGATCTCTGACTGTGGTAGGGGTGGATAGCTCATTTTGATCTTTTATATTTTCTACGGTACCATAAATACAGAAATATTCTTTTCTTTTTATCAAAGATTTTTTTTTTAATAAAAAGGAGTTCTTTACAATTTTTTTTAATTGAATCTTCACAAAAAAATTTATATTTAAAACATTCAAATTTCAAAATATCAGAGAAAAAATGCACTTGCAAAAATGCAACACAAAATTCAGAGAATTATGTCGCACATAATTTTTATGTGCAATATATATATATATATATATATATATATATATAATATATATATATATATATATATATTTGTAAATTTATTTCAAAAAATAATTCTATAATTAGTAAATTTTAATTATTTCACAAAATATGCTGATGTTTCATGCATTTAATGTATGTTTTAATGTATTTAAAAAATGAATGTATACTTTAATATATTGCAACAATTGAACCCTGTTATAAAAACATGAATTAACACATAGTCTATTTAAAAAAAAAAAAAAAAATTTATATATAAGAAGATTTTTAAAAAAATAAAAAAAAAAAAATAATTTATAAAATTTTTTTTTTTTATATTTTTAATAAAAAATTTTTTTATATAAGAAGATTTCTGTATCATATTGGATAACGCAGATTCTTGACTGTATAGTTATTTTTTCGAGTAGTTTATAATCAAATTCGAGATAAAATCATTCAAAAGTGAAACAAAACAACAATTTGATTTAATTCAATTTATTGCAATTTAGATCATACTAAATATTTTAAAAATTTTAAGAACGTGAAATTCATAATAATTTGAAAGATTACAGAACATATACTTTCATAAACTGTAACTCTTCATTCCTTATAAAAAAAATTCGATTTCCACAGAACAAATCAGGAGATGTTTTGGTGAATGTTACTGTTAGAAGTATTATGGTATCGTCTTATTTCATCCAATTTTCTAGGGTTACTTTTTTAGGATTTGAGATCTCTTTTTTTTTAAACATTCCATTATGTAATCATCAAGATGGCGTTATGTAGAAACTTAGACTTAATAGAAGGATTTTAAATACTTTAATTTATTTTAAATATTAATTTATAGCATTTATTTTATTGGCGAAAGTGTTTCATGTTGTTCTAATGCTTACCTGAATAGTAATCATTGATTTATGGTTGATACTGAAATAAATAAGAACCAGTATGTCATGAATATTTTTATTTTGCAAAGCGAATTAAATGCGAATAATCTGTAAAAGATTTTTTTTTTTTTCTGTAGAATTCTTCCAATCTCATGTTTTGAATTAGAATTATTTTTACTTGGGTTTTTTAAATAAATTCATCAACCGATTTTATTTCTCTGTTAACTATTGATTAGAATTATCGATTAGAATGCGGCGCGATTTCCATGTATTGCCAAATTTGATTAAAACAATTCGCCCAGCATTTAATAATGTTTAAAATGTATAGATTTGTCAACGCAAGCATTCCTTGAAGTGTCACGATTGTAACATTTGGTGCCAAAGGGGCTTTTTCAAATTCTTGGTTAAACTAAATTGGATTCCTAGCGCCAATCATCGCCAATCGGAATGCTTTAGTAGTGTAACTATACAAACTTTTTTTTTCACCTTCATATTTCACTGAGTGTAATGTATTATGTGTAAAAAAAAATGCTCATTTACTTGTTTTCATCATTATCCATTAATTTTAAGGAATGAAATTACACGCACATTTAGGCATTTTCTTAATCACATTTTGTTCTAAAAAAAAATTTGTCATTGTATACTTATTAATTTATTTGAATAAAAATGTTTTTTTTTTTTTTTTCCTGCCACTTATTTTTATTGTTTTTATTTAACTGAAATTCGTCACTGATGTAGAATTTCTAACAAAGAACACTATTTTTTTATATTAAAATAAATATAAATGAATTAAAATTCGAGTTGATTGTACTTATTCATTTATACTTTCTAAAAATCATTTATTTGAAATTGATATATCTATAAAAAAAAAATCAGTAAACACATTATTAATGAATATTTTAAAAGAAATTAATAGTATAGTTTTGAAAACCATTAAGTTTTACAATTAAAGTCATTTACAAATATGTAAGCATCTTTACATATACAATGGAGCCTTTATTCTTTCTATTCTAGAAGGAGTTGTTATGAAGCTAAATTATACAAACATGTTTAAATATACAATATTTATTGAATTTCACATAATAATTGATATAAAATAGTAATTTGTCTGCGAACAATACAGAATGATTGTAACAAAAAAAAAAAAAAAAAATTCGCGATATATTACTTCCTAGCTATCAGTTCACAGAAATTGAATAAAATTTGGTTTATGGTATTTTGAGATATGCGTTCAACAGTCATATGAAAAATAACAGCTAAATTCTAACAGATTGGTTAGTCTAACGGTTAAATTCTACAACTGACATAATTTTGAAAATTTAAAATGGCAACATGTACATTTTATTTATTGGAATGTGATATCCATAGTGAAAAACGGTACTTACGCATTAACGCCACCGCAACTACAGATTTGGCGGTTTTTAAGTGGCGCCAATCTACACTTAAAATTTTTGTGACAAATCATAAAATATATAAAACACTTTATTTAAAATCAAAACACTTTCAAAATTCAAAACACTTTATTTAAAAACAAAGTAGTGAATCGGATTTCTGTGGAAAATGGGCCGATATAGAGTTTAACATAGATTCAAAAACATTCTCTATTTTGACGCATTGGCAGCTCTTTATTGGCGCAACTTCTGCTGCGGTGGCGTTAATACGTAAGTACCTGAAAAACCATAAATAGCGTTGAACAGTACCTATAGCGTACCTATAAAATCGTCAGCGTTAGACAGAATAAGAGAAAAACTACTGTGGTGCTCACCAGAGCACGATTTTCTTTTTCTAATGACGTCACATTTCACATTGTGTTTTCGGCTCTGATCCCAGCCAACTGAATTTCCCTCGAAACGAAAAGAGATCAAGGTATACAGTCTCCTGATTCAATGCTAGAACCGTTATGACTGACGTATGTGAAATGCGTACCTCGTATTTTGTCTTCTTGCACTTTGAATAACATGCCACTTGCCAGAAAACGGAAAAATTGTAAAGATTTATTACTTGAACGGACAAAATGTCGCAGAGGCATTGAGTTTCCTTCCAAAACCAGATGCTACACCGAGGCGAATGTACAGTAAAAGCTGTATGGAGCTTGATACGCAAATTTAAAGAAACTGTTGGCACTGGTTACGATCGATCTCGGCATGGGAGATCTTTCGTTCTTGGTGAGACTTGCAGAAATCCATGAGTCGGCAAGCGAAGTTCGTCTTGCAAGCACATGGGGGTGTATCCGCATTTTGCAACTGCCGAATTCTGCGCTGTGTTCTCCATATGTTTCCATATCGCTTCTAACTTGCCCAGATGTTGTAAACCGATGATAATCAACTACGCGATTGAATTTCTCATCAGATATGATGATAATAGCTTTTTAGGCATTCTGTGGATGGACGAGGACCATTTCTGATTTGAAGAACTGCCATCATTGAGCAGACGATAATCCCCATGATGTGGTCGTACTTCCGTTACAAGAAGAAAAATGATTATATGGAGCGGTATGAAAAGCATCTTTTACAAATGTGTACAGTAACTAGCTATGTTGACTAATTCTCTATTTGCAACAGCGAAGTGCTCTATCTGATGTCGTGCGGATGCAAGATGGCACTCCGCAACAAGTAGGATCTTCTGTCAAACGTTTCTTAACACAGCAATTTGGTGACAGAGTTATCTCAAACCATTTCACCTTTCCGTGGCCGCCAAGGTATCCTGTTCACTCCAATGGATTTCTGGTTATGAAAATATCTGAAACTAAAGTGCATTTAACACGCAAACTGCATGTGATTTGAAAAATGATGCCACCTGTCCTCAGGTTCAACAAATTACTCTTACCATGGTATATGCTTTAGTGGTATCCACTATCCGCCGCATCCAAAAGCAATCTTGACATCATGTGGAAAATTTGTGAAACACAAAAAATGTTTTGCTTTCTTTTGCTGCTTCTCAGTTTCTTTATTCGATCAGTATCCACTAAAATTGAATATTGCTTTTAAGCGATACTGAAAGTGGTATTCAGACAAAGCGCTTCTTCTGATTTGATTTTTAAACAAGCCGAGAAGCATCAAATCATCGACTTGACGCATTGAAATAAACATTGAATGTAATATTCACAAATATAAACTTAAATAAATGGGGCATATATTCAATATAATATATTTAATAAACATTAAATATAGAACAATATCATCAAAACGTCTTACACTTGACGATATCACAATATCATGAACCTGCCTACCTTTTAATATCCCTTTCATGTAAATAGTTGGTTCTAATTCTGAAATTGAGGGGCCTGATGGTCCAATGGCTAGCGCTCTGGCATTCGGTACCACAGATATCGGGTTCGAACCTCGGCTTTGTCATGGGTGTTTGTAGTGGTTCGAATCCACTTTAAGCCGTAGGTCCCGGTCCTAATAGGATCGTAGAGCGCTGCAGGGGGCATTGTTACTCCGCGCCCGTGTTTTACCATCAAGTTACACGTGCCCCCTAGATAATGCAAAATGAATAACATCGGTGCAGCCCTTATGGCGAAGATCACGGTCTATTTGCCAGCTGCATTAGAAGAAAAAAATTCTGAAATTGATGTTAATTTTGTATTCATTGTTTATATTCATTGAATATGATCTATTCATTGTTTTTTATATAATATATTGCCTTTGCATGATAGTGATTAACTACAGAAGCATCTGATAGTCTAATCAAGTATAAGGTAGTATTTGGTAGTACCCAACTGAATAATTAGGTTAGGTAAGAAAAAAAAAAATGATAAAACTAAAAATGTAAGAAAACTAAAATTTTATAAATGCCATAAAATTTAAACTCAAAATGTATATTGTAAAAATACAAATTTTACAATTTAATTTAG
Source organism: Caerostris extrusa (assembly GCA_021605095.1). NCBI lineage: Eukaryota > Metazoa > Arthropoda > Arachnida > Araneae > Araneidae > Caerostris > Caerostris extrusa. The sequence continues at coordinate 42,549 of BPLR01001496.1, forward strand.
TATAAATATTGTATATAGCTGAACGGATAATTTTTATGAATTTATTTAAAACAAATCTTAATTCACAATGACTGCAAAATAAACTGTAAGAACTTCGGTTTGCTTTTAATTCCAATTGATTATTTTTCATCTCTTAATTTATTTATTTCGTTCTTTTCACGAAAAAATTATATTGAATGAAAAAATTATTTAACTGATTTGCTTTTCAACCGATTCCTCCTCTATGTTATTTTTTATGACGTTTTAACCTTAAAATACTTATATTCTCAAATTTACAAAAGATATTAAACAACAACAACAACAAAAAAAAAAAAAGAATTTGTTTGATTTAGAACAAAACTATAATTTAATTGAAAAATACAAAATTATCATTCTCCATTCGATTCGTTATAGTTAATTATTTTTTCTTCAATAACATTACATTTGAATTTTTGTATTTCTGTTTCTATGCACCACGAGGAATCTGTTACTATGCACAGATTTAATTATTTATCATTTTCATGTATTTCTCACTATGCAAATTTGTGCAATGTAATAAATAACAAAATGCCATAAATTATAATTTATACCAATTTGTACAATGTAATAAATAACAAAAAAGCAATAAATTATTCTTTTGTTACCAAACGTTTGTTCAAGACCCATCAAGTCGACTTTGTTCCGAAGCTCGCTTTTGTTCAAGATGACCCTACTACTACACTTTTAACTATATTTTATGATAGAAAAAGCAGCTGAATTATTTAACTTAATTGTTTGAGAAAAATGTTTAACAGTACGATCTTTTACTAAGTGTAACTTATGAATTAATTTGAACATTAAAATATTTGAAAAATTTGAATCATTTGATTAAAATATTTTCCCGGTTAACTCCTTTTAGTTAGCCGTTTTACCCTGTCCATTTCGTATAAAAAATGGACAAGGGTATTTTTTAAAAATTGTCCATTTTTATACGAAATGGACAAGGGTATATTTCACGGCTAACTAAGGCTATATAATAATTTAACATATTATAATAACGGTAATATTTTTCACGGCTAACTAAGTCCTTAGTTAGCCGGGAAAATATTTTAATCATAAATACTATATATAAAAGATTAAAAATTTTCAAAGCATAAAATTTTATTTAATATGGTTTTTGAAATGGTAGTGCAAAAATTTGTGTATTAATTGAAATAATTTATAAATTTTGTATTCGTAAAAAACGTTAAGTAAAATATTTTTCACGTACCCTGTTATTTATTTCCTTTACTTTATATATTTTTTATTTATTTTATTATTTTTTATTTTTTCATCCTTTATATTTTCATCCAAATAACTCCATATAAATAAAAAATCTTTCAAATTATACGTAGATAAAAATGCAATTAACAATACTAGTACACCTTAAGAGAATATGCACAATTCGGTCACATATATGACAGCTGCAACTTGCAAAAAAGGGATAAAGTCCTTGTATGGCAACCCGTATGCCATATCATTCAAAAAAAAAAAAATGTTTTTTTTTTTTTTTTTTAAGATCCGTATTGAAAGATTTGTATCAAAAAATTTCTATCGAAATGCTGTCTACATACCTTTATCAGAGAATATAACAGGTTAAAATAATTTATTAGCGAATGCATATGTTATTTTTATATAAATTTCAAAAACTCTTTTCCAAAAATATATTGAATCTATACAGTTAAAAGTTTCTACAATGACTATATCAAATAAATGTGTTAGCATTAAATTATGGCAAATATTAATAAAATTTGAAATTAATTTGTACACCAACATACATAATTTTTCCTCATCCACTCTAATTTTTTTTTTTTTTTAATTTCCAAAAATTGCTGATTTTTTCTCTTTATTATCTGATAAAGCAAATTTCTTCTTTATTATCTTGTAAAATACCAAATTTTTAAAATAATTTTTATTTTAGTTAAAATTTACATATTAGCTGTAGATGTGATTCGCTTGACTAGAAGAATTGAAGCAATTTTTTTTCCGATTTATTGCTTGAATTAAATTTTGTATGCTGCATTCTTTTCTTCACAAGAAATTCTGCTATTATTGTATATTTAGAAGTTCTCAAAAAATAAGAGTTAACAAATCTTATTATTTTGGAGAATTGATAACAATTATTACAAAATAAAAATAATGCATATTTATTCAAAAACATATTTGTGATATTTATCTGTTATTTACTTATATACATATAATTGTTAATTCTCATTATTCGACATATTGCTTTTTTTTTTTTTTTTTTTTTTTACAATTTTCTGTTTATCTGAAAATTGGATACATCTAATTTTAGTTATTTAAAAGAATTTTTTTAAAAACCAATGCTTTTACTTATGTAAATAGAAATAACTTATAGCAAACATATTAACATTTTTCTTCAAAACTCATACATCATTTGATACTTTTTTTAAGTCAAAACACATTTGATATATCATTTGATATTTTTAAAATTTAAATGAACTATACTACTACTATACATCTGAATAATTCTTAATTCAGTTAAACTACGTCATTTAATGTGAAGATAGCATGTCAAAACGAAATTCAGAGAACAATTTAATATTTTTTTCTGTTAAAGAATTAAATAATTTATATTTTTATCTCAAAAATCCATTAAAATTTATATTAAATTCTCGATAAAAATATCCAATGCTAAGAATTCTAAAAAATTGAAGCTCTACAAAAGAATAATTATTTACAAGTATGAATAATTTACTTGCCTTTAAAAAATGGAAAATTGTATTAATAAACATATCCCTTTACTGAAATGGATAGATGTTGATGAAATCAGTTGCATATAATCTAAAAAAAAACAAAATTAGCAAAAGTTAAATCAGAGCGAATCATTTGGAAACGAAATGAGATTAATCATTCGTAACTGATTTGCACTGATGATTCGTACTGATTCGTTGATTACTAATGATTCGTAACTGATGTTATGATTCGTTCTATTATGCGAATCACATGAATTTGACCAATTTGACCCATTACTACCAAGATCACAGCTAAATATTTCACGAGGAATGTCATCTGTGCCAAGTCTGTTATCATTCAAGAATAACTAAAATAAATTAAAACCAAGGAATGAAAAGATTTAAAAAAGAGGCATTTAATGTAAATTTAAAGGTCAAGACATTTTATGAATGGTAAAATGTCGAAATTTGAGGAGTTAATTTCCTTTTAGTTAATTCGTAACTCATTGTAAACTTTTGACATATTAAAATATTATTGTGTCTGATAATATTAATAATAAAATCGTTTCTAAATATTGCTTAGGCGTAATTGTTCAGGGTAATAAAATTAAATGTTTTATTTTTAGATGACTTTGATATTCTGATCTCCAGTCTTATACAAATATTTACAAAGTTATTAAATCTGGCAACACAAAGGAAAGATAACTACACAGAGAAGAGCGTGTAGTTTTGGTATTGTTTCTTAAAAAATTTTTTATATTTCCAGTATTTAGCACATATTTTTTATAATAATGTCCCAGCAATTAAAAGATTTTGCAAGTCGGCTACCTAAAGGAGGTGGTGGCTTAGGCACAGGTTTAAAGTTGCTTGTAGCTGCTGGAGGCTTGGCTTACGGTTTAGCCCAATCTGTATATACCGGTAAGTATTAAGCCTACTAATTATTATTATATTGGTTTATCGTGCAGAAACTTTTTATACATTAAGATAATCTCATAGTATTTTTTAATTTCTTAACTTTTTTGTTGAACAGTTCTTTGTCAACAATTATCTCTATTGCATCATATACATTTTTTTATCTCTAAATTCTGCCAAATAATAATGATTAATTAATAATTTAAAGCATGTTAAATTACATAACTGTGTGTTATAAAATTAAACTATGTATTTAATGTGCTTTTATGTATAAAATGTCGTTAATTAATTTATTACTTAATATAAGCATTTTGTTTTATTTTTAACCTACATTCTACATTTTTTCCCCAATTAATATGGATTTTATAAGTGCATTTTACTAAGTTTTAGATATTTTTAAATTAGAGCCTTCTACAATTGTGAGAAGAATTTTTTATGATTAAAAAGAACTATAACATATTCAGAGATGGAATAAATGAGTAAATTGATCTAATCTGAAAATGACTTTTATGTTTTTAAGCATAATTGCATTATGTTGAAATGGTTCTAAAAGTTAGTCTGTATGTAGTTTCCATATTCTGAAAGATATTATTCCAAAGCAATACTAAATTCTTCATATCAAAAACAATATAGGCAAAAAAAATCAAATGATTCCATTAAACTGATAAAATACATTTAATGAGACTATGTGACATATTTTTAAAATTTAAATTTAAATTTTGTTGGGTGTAAGGTCCTAGTTTTTGTTTAAATTTAAATGTATGGTATAAAAAAAAGAAAGTTCGAATTTACCCAATAATGCCTTTTAGAGCACATACACTTATAGAAAAACTAAGAATTGACATTCTGAAAAATATATTTCTAGAAAGATTTCTTCATCTAAAATAAATTTGCTTAAAGATAAACAATTCTTGCAAGTTGTAATAAAATACATATAAAAAGAACAAATGGAATTTTTGTTAATTTTATTTTTAAATTTTATGAAGAGATATGTTTTTTATGTGTTAGCTCAAGAAAGTTACTTGATTTTTAAATGTTAAATTTAACATTGAATGTGTTTACAGGAAATGTACAAATGAAAATTTTACATTTTTGTTATTTTCCTGTATCACACACTTTTCGAATTTTTCTATTCATCTGCACAAAATTTATTTTCTAATTCAGTTTACTGAACTAAAACAGTACATTTCAATTTGATTTCTTTTCTATAAATGTTATATTAAAAATATTTTTTTAAGATAAGATTTATTGATAAAATTTTTTGCATAGTAGGAATATGTTGATTATTTAAATAAAATGAAGAATTTATTTGCAATTATAAAGAGATAATAAAAAGTGAAATCAAAAAATAATGTTAATTCGAAAACTATGTGATTTTTTTCTTTGAGAACCAACTATATTAACTTTTCTTGAAAATGAATTTCTAGAAATATGATTGCTGAAATTTATGCACATTAATATACATCCTATTCTGAAAACTCATATTCATGTTGAAAAAAAAAATAACATTCATTCACTAGGGAACCAGGGGTTTCTCTCGTCATTTCTTATTATATTGCCTGCAAAACAAGAGGGTTTAATCATTGTTCAGTTTTTTGGTTATCATTCTTTGAGGGGATTGCATCTATTTTTTGTCTGATACTCAAAACATTTTCACAATAATGGATCGTTTAAAAATTTAAGAAATATTAATATGTTATGCCATAATATTTTATATCGAGCAAATTTCAGATCTTTTATTAATCAGATTGGATTCAATCTCATTTTTAAAATATTCACTTGTATTTATAATTTAATCATTCAAAATGTTGGCAAAATAATAAAATACAAGCCCAAATAATAAATAAGTAGTTATTGCTATCAATTGTTTTTGAAAATATTCAGTAGAGAAGACTTAAGTATAAATATATTTAAAACCTTTTTGTAATTAAAAAATTATTGCATCACTCAATGTGAGAATTGTTTTAACCAGAATTAAATTTTGCACAACTCCTGGATGATAAGTTTAATAACCTTTCCCTGTCAAAGGAGTTGAATTTGTTGGCAGTAAAATCAACTGCTGTCAGCATGAAAATCATTTTAACCAATTGACTGGTATCAAATTCCTACTTTTATGGTTGTGAAGCACTGTTAAATTACCAATTCACTCTCAAGAGATTAATTAGCAATG
>BPLR01001497.1:0-22595 GCA_021605095.1 Caerostris extrusa
ATTTTTCTTACAGTCACGTTGAAGTTGCATTTTATTGCAGTCACGTTGCAGTTGCATTTTTATTGCAGTCACATTGCAGTTGCCTTTTTATTGCAGTCTTCTATTGCAGTCACTGATTTCAGAAACGAGGAAACTCGATGACGATTTTGGCAGAATGTATTAAAGCGTCTCTCATTTACAATCCGGCTGCCTGATGAAAGTTTTCTACGTTTTCTCTCATATAACATGCACTTGCGATGGGGGATCTGAATGGTCGAGTGTCTACCGTTCTGGCACTTGGTGCCACAGGTTTCGGGTTCTAGACCCGGCGGTGCTATGGTTTTTTGTAGTGGTTCGAATTCACTTTAAGCCGTAATTCCCGGTCTCATATGACTGTAGAGACTCACGGAGACTAGTCAAATTTCCCACCCACATAATTCCCAAACTGTATAGGGGCAACTAGTAGTAATACTTGCGATGGAATTTCCCTGAAAGAGAATATCTTCTCATCGGCCGTCTGTGGGCTGTTGGTGGCTACATAAATGAGATCCACTGATGCTCAACAATATATATATATATATATATATATGTCCTTTGAATAACGCTGAATCTACCACAAAATTTGCCATTTCAGCGCCGAATGTCATCAAGTCAAAGATACAGCCTTAGAGAAAAAGTGTAATATAATTCCTAGAATTAATGAGAAAGAAATAAAAGCTACAATTTATACGGTTTTTAAGAGCAGAGAGAATCTGATGAAGAATTTTTAATTCTTTTTATATAAAGCGGTTTAGATTTTTTAAAAGAATTAATTAGATTTTTTAATGACATTTATTTAAAAAAAAAATGAACATTTAAATTTAAACTTATTTAAGTAATGAAAGGTTTCGAAAATATTGAAGGCATTGTGAATTTAAAATAAAATTATATGCGGATAAATTTTTTAAATGATCTTCTAGAGTGAAATATATACATATTTTAATTCCTAATTAATTTCCTGGCAAATATTTAATATTCCCCTATATCTTAAAACAAAAACTGTTTTCTATGCTGTGTTTATAAATTTATTCAGAAAACAGAGCCCAATTAAAATTTAAAGTTTATTTGCTATTAAGTCTCAAATTAAAAAAATATATATATTTTATTTCCTGCTCAACATAAATTTTCTCGGTAAACAACATCATTAATTTCTTAAACAAAAAAAAAAATACATTCGTGTTTCTGATGTTTATAACGTTTTGGTCGTTCGTTGATTTATAATGATCAGAAAACGAAAGTTACTCTTTATTTACTTCTTAAAAAACAAATTAATCACAAGGGGCTATTTAGTAATGAGCGAAACAGAAGAAGAAGAGCATAAAGTACTCTCAAATTTCTAAATATGAGCGTTTTTTTTTTATGGGGAAGGGGTCCTATTTTTAGAAGCCTTTTACCTGCGACAAAAATAGTTTGTATTTCTATGAAATTAATTCGCATTTAATTAAAAATATTTTTAAATGAATGTTGTTTTCAATTTCGTGATTCGCCCGGATTTTTTTGCACATTTTTAATAAATTTGTTAATACAGCAACTAAAAACATTTATTAATTATTTACAATTTCATTGGAAATAGTGTATTTTTTGTACCTTCAAAGTCTTACATTTTTTTGAATAAATACGGTATGGAGATGGAAAAGGACATGGAAATTTTTTTTTTTCAATGTACACTAATTAATTATTTTAAAGATATTAATAATCTTTGAATTACATTTGTATTCCTCCTCTTTAATTCAGCAAAAGATGATACTGTGGGCTTGGACGGGGGCATTATTTTTATACTAAATTTTTAATGTTAACTCAACAATTAACTGTTTGAAAGAGTGGCTTTAATAAACAGTAAATGATGCTGGAAAACAAAAATTTTCAGAGATTACATATATATATATATATACTCAATTTCAGAACATTTTTTTTATTTTCAATGGCAGATTATGAACAGTTACAACAATAAAAAGAACAACGGAAAAAAACCGGATAATACAACAAAACATGCTGAAACAGAGTTCATTAATCTAACAATAATGCCAAGTTGTAGATCTTTAGCCACTAAAAAAGTGTTACCAGGTGCACCACGGGGAGGTAGATTTTCTGCGCACTCATTTCAGAACATTGAAAAGATTATATTAAATTTCATTTTAGAAGGACTTAAACTATTCTTACAGAAATACCTAATCACCAAAATTGTTCTTTATTATTTATGATTGTTAACTACTGCAATCCGATAACGCTCAATACTATGGAAGACTAGAAGTTTGAATTTTTTTTTTCTATTCCATTTGATAGGCAGCAACATCTAGACCAAGTCCATGAATCCGTGCTCATGGAAGAAGGGGGAAGAGGGGTTAGCTTCTGTTGTGATGGAGCACCCGTAGGTAGAAGCATGACTTGGTTCAGGGCCGCTGAAGAAGGAGGGCAGTGCCTTCCGGAAGGACTTTTAGATGGAACTAACTACCTTACATGTATCGTAAGGGAGAAAACTCGGAAAATTCCCACCAGGTAGTCAGACTCACGAGACAAGAGGCTGAACATCACAAAACGCCATCGAGTCTATTCGTTTTTGAAAGAGTGTCTACAACAAAGCCACCAGGGATTGAACCTCCTCCCTAATACTCATCAGCAGTGCACATTGCCGATGAGCCACGAGTCTGGTTGAATTTTGTAATAGATAAAATGTTTAGACATCCATTGCAATCACATTGAGGTTTTTCAGAAGCGAACAGACTAGATGCTGTAGTGTGCGAGAATTATCTCGTTTCGACAATCATGATACTTGATGGGAATTTTCCTGGTTCTCTCTCATACGACACGTAAATGCTGAGATTCTTCAGGAAGATGATACCTTCCTAATTTCATCACTCATTGTAGCTATAAATAGCATACATTTGGAAATGACAAGCCAATAAATAAAAATAACTTGCGTGAATTAACGAAACTTCAACACCAATACCACGTAAAAGAAATTTGACAGAAACAAGAAATATTACATCTAAATCGGCATGTCACAAAAATAACCAGAATTTTTATTCGTAAGAAAAGAATGACAAATTTCATTATTCTATATCTGCGACAAGAAAGAATAAATCATTTTTAAAACGAAAAATTGTTGACAGGTGAAAACTTTATTTTCTTATTGTGGAACTAAATAAATATTTCACTTATTTATATGGGTACTTACTCTTTGAGAACCAACGGTCAAATATTTAAATTCAAAACGTACTAGAAAATGTAAATTGAACTAGAATTCAATTTGAATGAAATGACAAAACAAGCGTCTTGCAGATACTTTTTAAAGAAGAAGCAAATAACCATGTCTAAATTCGTAAATTTTACAAAGAAACAAATAATAAAAAGACAGTTTTTCAAGATTCAATGGCAAAGGTACATTTAAATTTACCCGCGAGAATCTTATTCGGATCATTTCATTCGTTTTTTTAGATGAAATTCGTATGTTTCAAAATATAAGCAAAATCCATGTATAACCGAGATTACATTTTTCTTCAAAATATTTACCAAAGTTCAAAACCCAGATATAAGGTGAAATTAAAAAAAAACTTTCTCTAACGTTCATTATTTAAGGTATTCGATTATTATCACTGGTGTACATTTTTGTACTTTTTCTGTTAGACTTGCTTATTTATCTTGAACTTGCTTATTTTTAAGTTTATATTAATAACTTATTTACACTATTATAATTTACCATTACAATCACAGCAATTTAATTTCTTAATGAAAGTTAATGAAGAATCAGCATGCAAAGAATAATTACCTAACTCAAGTTGACTATGTTTTTGTATTTGTGTGTATGTTTCAAAAAAAAGTTCCAAAGTTTTTTAAATTGGCCCGCAAGATCATTCGCGATTCTCCTGCTACGTTGTGAAAATATTCGACCGATTGTAAACCTGTGACACCAAAAATCAAGCAAGCAAATGTATTTTTTACTTTTGTTTTTTATTTAAAATATTTTGTTAATGTATCTCTTCATTATTTTTAAACTTCTTTAATCTCATGAACCTTAATGTTTAAATGTTTTTCACTTATTTCCAGTATTTTTAAGATGGCACGTGCAATGGACCTCTAGTTACTTCTTTGTACCTTGAAATCAATTTAAATATAAATTCATTTTTAATTCTTAATTTTATGTCTTTTTCCAGAGTTTTCACTCCAGTAATTCTATAACGTTTAATTAATTAATTGATTAAACAGGATTAGGTACAAAGAAATAATTAGGGGTCCATTGCACATGTCATTTAAAACTTTTAGAAAAATGTGAAAACATTTAAGCATAAAGGTTCATAATAGATTAATAGTTCAGTAATACATTTTTACAATTTTGATTAATTTCATTTTACGAAAATAATTTACGCTACCACTAAAAAGTAGTGCATAGTAGTAGTTGTAGAGCGTAAGTACGTAATTGATAATACATTTACAGGTATAAATTTATTAAACAAATTTTCCCTGAGTTTTCTTTAAAGTTAATACTCTATCAAAATTCTTAATAAAGGAAGTAGTATTTAATGTGAAATGCCAATCTTAGGAAAATTGCACTCGTTAAAATTGAAACCATATCAAACACAAATTGAATTTGATTCAAATAATATATTTTTGTGATTTCTGAATTTATATAATATTTACAATAATAATATATGGTACGTCCATACTTACGCTCTACAACTACTGCTATGCACTACTTTGCACTACTTAATTTACGCTATCACTATTTTTGTAGTGATAGCGTAAATTATTTTCATAAAATGAAATTAAATAATAATATATGATTTCTGAATTTATATATATTCTGAATATATATAATTTTTAAATCTTTAAACTTTAATTTAATCTTTAAACTTCTAATGCTGCTCTAGCCATTTGATTCTTTTATTTTTATTACTTTTAAGATACGGAGTTTCAGTGAAAGTTTAGTTGAAAAGGTACTCCTTCAACAAATGCCCGTTGCCGTTGTCGCCATTTCGAGCGCAGCGCCATCTCTTAGTACGAACAGGAACTTTTACAAAACTGCGTTGCAAGCGAAAACAAAGTGTATCTATATACAATTATCTGTTTCTTTCATATTGCAACAAAAATTATAGCAACACTTAAAAATTATTATGCATCACTTATTATTGTTTATTACATTTATTAATTAATTCAATTTTTAATTCAAAATATAAATTTTATTAATTGAAATAGTTAAGAGATGAACGCATTAAGCAATGATTTTTTAGAGATAAAAATGTATCTTAATAATTACATAATATTAATTTACATTGTCAAATACATCACAATATCTTCGAAAGATTATTTAATTTTATCAAAGTATTTTGGAGCATATATATACATAGATATATATAATTAATAATATATTAATTAATATATGTATAATACATATTTAATTATTGAGTTACATAAATATTATCAATAAAGAAATTTTCATTTATTGATAAGTTTTATCCCCTAAATCTTATATGTAATTGATAAAATGTTATTTATTGATAAAAATATCCTTTTTTAGGGAATTAGAACTAAATTTGTCAAAATCTTTCCATGATGTGCAATCAAATATATATATATATGAATATATATATAGATAGATACATAGATATATGTATATATATATATATATATATATATATATATATATATATACATATATATATATATATATATATATATATATATATATATATATATATATATATATATATATATATATATATATATATATATATATATATATATATATATATATATATATATAGTGAGAGAGAGAGATGGATAGATAGATAGATAAATAAATATATAGATACATATATATATATACATATATATATATAGAGAGAGAGAGAGAGAGAGAGAGAGAGAGAGAGATGGATTGATAAATAAATATATAGATACATAGATATATGTATATATATTTATATATATAGATAGATAGATAGATAGATATAGATATAGATATATATCGAGTTGATAGTTCATCATGAGAATATTTTGACAAATTCAATTCTAATTCCCTTTCCGATTAAAAAAATGACATTTTATCAATTAAAAATAAGATTTAGTAGTAAAACTTATCAATAACTGAAAATTTCTTTATTGATAATATTTATGTAACTCTATAAATAAATTGCATCGATTTATCTTGTTAAATATACCGTAATATTTTTATAATTTCTTATTCAAAGATTTAAAACATTGACAATAAGATATTTAAACAAAAAACAACAAACTCTTGGTGGATAAATATTTACCTTTAAGTTACAGGTTTGAACACACGAAATAAAGGAAAATATAAATATTGATTCCTATTGTGACTTTTTTTTTTTTTTTTAAAAAAAAGCCAATCGCGCAAGAATGAAACGATGAAAATTCAAATTGTCAAAAAATTGCTTATTCGAATGAATTATTCATAATTCTTTCAGAATTGTTGAAAATGCATATGGAATTGACGGGGGGGAGTACGTAAACGAGAAAAACGTAAAAAGACTTTCAAAATTACATTTATCCTGAAAAAAAAAAAAAAAAAAAAGGTTGGGGGGGGTATTTTATTTCACAACAAGAATTGTTTTTATCTTATTTAATTTGTTTTGACAAATCACTCTGTTGGTTTAAATAAGTATAGCCGTTCTTTTTAATATTTAACGATATTTATTCTTTTGATCTTTAATTCCTTTATGTCATTCATTTATCACAAACACTTGCATTTCCATTTTATTTTACACTTTATACATCTGAAGAACTTTTATTTATTGAAAAAAGTTTTTACGAGGAAAATGCGTGGATTTGAATTTTGAAAATATTTAACTTTAATGTTTTACAATTTGGTTTATTTTATACAAAAATAATATTTAGTGTGTTATTCATGAATGAATAATGTAAGAATATTAATGATGATTATGATATTTGAATGATTGAAGTACATTACGTAAATTTTGAATCAGATTTTTTTTTAAATAAAAGTAATTAAAACAATTACCAATCTTTCAATAATCAACAAATTAGCTTTTGTAGAATTAAAAATCGTATTAATTTTTAATATAATTAATTATTTAAAGTTCTAATCTTAAATGTTTCGATGGAATTTTTATTTAATTTTGGTGTAAGAAAGTTAGTGATGATTATGATCTTTGAATGATTGAAGTACATTATGTAAACTTTGAATCAGATGACTTTTAATAAAAGTAATTAAGGCAATTATTAGCCTTTCAGTATATTATTTACTTTTCAAATCTGTTTGGTAGAATTTAAAATCGTATTAATTTTTAATATAATTAATTACTTAAACTTCTAATCTTCAATGTTTCAATGGAATCTTTAGTTAAAAATTTTAATTTTAATTAAATGTATATTTCGTTTTATATGTTGATTTTTAATTTTAAATGTTGTCTGTAATTATCTGATGATAGTAACGGGCAGTGGTAGATAAACCAATGTAGCTAATATAACCCAGTAGTAATGGACAGAATAGAGAATGTACAGGCTCGAGTCAACTGGCGGCGTACTTTGCAGTCACTGCTTTCAGAAACTAGGAAACTTGATGGCGATTTTGACATCATGTGTTAAAGCTTCTGTCCTTTACAATCAGGCTACCTGAGGAAGGTTTTCCATATTTTCTCACATTTAATTTGCACTTGCGATGGGGGAGGGGACCTAAATTGCCGAGTGTCTAGCGCTCTGGCTCTCGGTGCCGCAGGTTTTGGGTTCTAGTCCCCGTGGTGCCATGGATGTTTGTAGTGGTTCGAATCCACTTTAAGCTGTAATTCCCGGTCTCATATAACTGTAGAGAGTCACGGAGACCAGTCAGATTTCTCACCCACATCATTCCCAATCTGTATAGGGGCAACTAGTAGTAACACTTGCGATGGAGTGTCCCCTGAAAGAGAATGTCTTGTTCTCATCGCCCGTCTGTGGGCTGTTCCTGGCTTCATAAATGAGATCCACTGATGCTCAACAATATATATATATATGCATACTAGCTATGTACAATAATACGATATATATGTATACTAATACGATTGTTTAAATATAAGGCCATTACTACAGGTGTTTTATGCGTTTTGTATGTGAATAGCAGATCTTCCTTGAATAACGCTGAATCTACCACAAAATTTGCCCTTTTAGCGCCGAATGTCATCAAGTCAAAGGTACATCCTTAGAGAAAAAGTGTAATATAATTCCTACAATTAATGAGAAAGAAATAAAAACAGCAATTTATGAGGTTTTTAAGAGCAAAAGAGAATCTGATGAAGAATTTTTTAATTCTTTTTATATTCCGTGGTTTAGATTTTTTAAAAGAATTAATTAGATTTTTTAATGACATTTATTTAAAAAAATGAAAATTTAAATTTAAACTTAATTCAGTATTAAGAGGTTTCGAAATTATTGATGGCATTATGAATTTAAAATAAAATTAAATGCAAATAAATTTTTTAAATGACTTCCTAGAATGAAATATATGTATATTTTATTTCCTAATTAAATTCCAAGAATTCAATTTGAATGAAATGACAAAACAAGCGTCTTGCAGATACTTTAAAGAAGAAGCAAATAACCATGTCTAAATTCGTAGATTTTACAAAGAAACAAATAATAAAAAGACAGTTTTTCAAGATTCAATAACAAAGGTACATTTCATAAGCAACCAAAATTTACCCACGAGAATCATATTCGATTTAATTCTTAAAATCGAATATGTCAGCAATTTAATTTCTTAATGAAAAATAACAAAATAATTCACAAAAATAACCGATATTTTTATTCGTAAGAAAAAGAATGACAAATTTCGTTATTTTATATCTGCGACAAGAATAAATCATTTTTAAAACGAAAAATGTTGACAGGTGAAAACTTTATTTTCTTATTGCGGAACTAAATAAATATTTCACTTATTTATATGGGTACTTACTCTTTGAGAACCAATGGCCAAATATTTAAATTCAAGGCGTACTAGAAAATGTAAATTGAACTAAAATTTGATTTGAATGAAATGACGAAACAAGCGTCTTGCGGATACTTTAAAGAAAAAGCAAATAACCATGTCTAAATTCGTAAATTTTACAAAGAAACAAATAATAAAAAGACAGTTTTTCAAGATTCAATAGCAAAGGTACATTTAAATTTACCCGCGATAATCATATTCGAATCATTTCACTCGTTTTTTAGATGAAATTCGTATATTTCAGAATATAAACAAATTCCATGTACAGCCTAGATTGTAGTTTTACTTCAAAAAATGTACCAAAGTTGAAATCTGTATTCAAGCTGAAATGAAACCTTCCTGTAACGTTCATTATTTACGATATTCAATCATTATCTCTGGTGCACATTTTGGTACTTTTCTGTTAGGCTGGTTAAGTTATGCGAAAGTTAAACTTGTTTATTTTTAAATTTATATTAATTACTTATTTACACTATTATAATATACCATTATAATCACAGCAATTTATTTTCTAAATGAAATTTAATGAAGAATCAGCATGCGAGGAATAATTACCTAACACAAGTTGACTACGTTTTTGTATGTGTGTGTATGTGGTCAAAAAAGTACCAAAGTTCTCAAATTGGCCCGCAAGATCATTCGGGTTGGCCACCCCTGCTCCCCCTCACTCCTGCCACGTTGTGCAAATTTTCACCAAAAGGCCGTTTTCTTTTATACTTTTTAGCAAGCAAATGTATTTTTCCTTTATGTTTTTATTTAAAATATTTGGTTAATGTATCTCTTCATTATTTTTTAAACTTCTTTAATCTCATGAACCTTAATGTTTTAATGTTTTTCACTTATTTCCCAGTATTTTAAGATGGCACGTGCAATGGACCTCTAATTACTTCTTTGTACCTTGAAATCAATTTAAATTTAAATTCATTTTTTTAATTCTTAATTTTATGTCTTTTCCAGAGTTTTCACTCCAGTAATTCTATAATGTTTAATTAATTAATAATTAATTAATTTAATTACTTTTTAAACTTTTTGTGCGGCACTAATCACTTGATTCCTTTTATTTTTATTACTTTTAAGATACGGAGTTTCAGTGACAGTTTATTTTGCAAACGTACCTCTTCAAGAAATGTCCATTACCGTTGCCGCCATTTCGAGCGCAGCGCCATCTCTTAGTAAGAGCAGGAACTTTTACAAAACTTCGTTGCAAGCGAAAACCAACCATATCTATATATTATTATCTGTTTCTTTCATATTACAATAAAAATTATAGCAACACTTACAAAAATTATTGTACATCACTTATTATTGTTCATTACATTTATTAAATAACTCAATGTTTAATTGAAAATATAAATTTTATTAATTGAAATAGTTAAGAGATGAACGTATTAAGAAATGATTTTTTAAGAGATAAAAATGTATCTTAATATTTACATAACATTAAATTGTATTGCCAAATGCATCGCAATATCTTCGAAAGATTATTTAATTTTATAAAAATATTTTGGAACTTACATATAAATAATAATATATTAATTAATATATGTATAATATACACTCATGTCCATAAATTAAGGATAATTCAGAATCACACAGAAATTGAACTCTAAAATAAAAATTTCACCTGTAGAATTATCACACATCTTGAAGAAAAATATGCAAATTACAGGAAACCACCAGCTGGCGCGGATAGTACGTCACAATGACAAGAGTGTAAGAGAGGGGTATATAAGGAATGGTGGCAAAAAAGTAAAATTTTTCACAAGCGCTTTAAAAAGCCTTTCAGTGCAATAACCGCATAATTATGGCACAAAGGAAGCATTTGGATGATTTTTTACGTGGTAGAATTATCGGACGACTGGAATGTGGACGTACCCAGCTGAAGTATCCGAGGAACTTGGAATCGCCCAGAGTGTCATCTCCAGGCTTTGGCAATGATTCCAAGATG
This sequence comes from Caerostris extrusa, assembly GCA_021605095.1. Taxonomy (NCBI): domain Eukaryota; kingdom Metazoa; phylum Arthropoda; class Arachnida; order Araneae; family Araneidae; genus Caerostris; species Caerostris extrusa. The sequence continues at coordinate 10,905 of BPLR01001497.1, forward strand.
ATGATAATGTGAGTAGATGTTACAGCACAGGTCGCCCCGAGTTACAACGCCGAATGAGGACAGGTATTTAGCAGTTACTGCCAAAAGAAACACACGGAGAACAGCATCAGACCTGTCTCGTCAGCTCTCTTCAGCTACAAGGCAGACCGTGTACAGACGCTTAAGGCAACATTGGTCTATATGCTCGTAGGCCTGTCAGATGTGTTCCACTTACCGCAACTCACTGTCGCCTGCGATTAACCTGGAGTAGAGAGCATGCCTCGTGGACACCGCAAAAAGTGGTCTGGTGTGATGTTTTCCGACGAGTCCAGGTTTAGTTTGAAGTCTGATTCTCGCCGGACTTTCATATGGAGAGCGCCAGGTACCCGTTACCACCAAAAGAACACCATTGAACGACACCGTTACGGTGGTGCAGGATGGCTCGTTTGGGGAGGAATTATTCTTGGTTCCAGAACTGACCTGCATGTTCAGAGTGTAACGATGACAGGCCACATCTATCGGGATGTCATTCTGGAACAACATGTACGTTTGTTTCGGGGCGCCATGGGTGCTGAATTTCTGTTTATGGATGACAACGCCCGTCCTCACCGTGCAAACATTGTAGACGAATGCCTTCAATAGGAGAATATCACCCATATGGATTGGCCAGCATACTCACCGGACTTGAATCAATAGAGAATGTATGGGATATGCTTGGCCGACGAATTGCAGCCCGTCAACCCCTCCCACCTGTCAACCGGGACTTCGGAAGGCATTGCTTGATGAGATCTATCTATCAGATCTTCCCAAGATCAGATTGATAATTTAATACTCAGCATGCCTAGGCGTTGTAAGGCCTGTATTGCATCGTCCGGGAGACATACTCCATATTAATCATCATACTAACCATGTTATACTGTTTTTGTAGATAGGTTCTTTTTTTTAAATTTGCTCCAGGGATTAAAAATCGCAATTTTTATTTATTATGTCAAACATATAGCATCTTTTTGCTCTTTACCTTTTGTTTAATAAATAGACTTTACAAATAAGTCAAATTTGTTTTGCTTCTGTCTCTTTCTTTGCCGGAACTTTATTATCCTTAATTTATGGACATGAGTGTATATATAATTATTGAGTTACATAAATATTATCAATAAAGAAATTTTCATTTATTGATAAGGTTTATCCACTAAATCTTATTTGTAATTGATAAAAATGTTATTTATTGATAAAAATATTCTTTTTTTTTTAAGGGAATTAGAACTAAATTTGTCAAAATATTTCCATGATGTGCAATCAACTCGATATATATGAATATATACATATATAGAAAGAGAGAGAGATGCATAGATAGATAGATATATAAATATATAGATACATACATACATATATATATATAAAGAGAGAGAGCGACAGAGATGGGTAGATAGATAGATAGATAAATATATATGCATATATATATGTATATATATATAGAGAGAGAGAGAAAGATGGATAGATAGATAGATAAATACATAGATATATGTATATATATAGAGAGAGAGAGAGACAGAGAGAGATGGCTACATAGATAGACAAATATATAGATACATAGCTATATGTATATATATAGAGAGAGAGAGAGATGGATAGATAGATAAATATATAGATACATAGATTTATGTATATATATATAGAGAGAGAGAGACAGAGAGAGAGAGATATGGCTAGATAGATAGATAGGCAAATATATAGATACATAGCTATATGTATATATATATATATATATATAGAGAGAGAGAGAGAGAGAGAGAGAGGTGGATAGATAAATATATAGATACATAGATAAATGCATATATATATATACAGAGAGAGAGAGAAAAAGATGGCTAGATAGATAGATGGATAAATATATAGATACATAGCTATATATGTATATATATATAGAGAGAGAGAGAGAGAGATGGCTGGATAGATAAATATATAGATACATAGATATATGTGTATATATATATAGAGAGAGAGAGGGGGGAGAGAGATGGATAGATAAATAGATAGATAAATATATAGATACATAGATATATGTATATATAGAGAGAGATAGAGGGGAGAGAGAGATGGATAAACAGATAGATAGATAGATACATACATACATAGATATATGTATATATATATATATATAGAGAGAGAGAGAGAGAGAGAAATAAATAGATAGATTAATATATAGATACATAGATATATGTATATATAGTTGATAGTTCATCATGAGAATATTTTGACAAATTTAATTCTAATTCCGTTTTCGATTTAAAAAAATGTCATTTTATCAATTAAAAATAAGATTTAGTAGATAAAACTTATCAATAACTGAAAATTTCTTTATTGATAATATTTATGTAACTCTATAAATAAATTGCATCGATTTATCTTGTTAAATACACCGTAATATTTTTATAATTTCTTATTCAAAGATTTAAAACATTGACAATAAGATATTTAAACAAAAAACAAAAAACTCTTGGTGGATAAATATTTACCTTTAAGTTCCAGGTTTGAACACACTAAATAAAGGAAAATATAAATGTTGGATTCCTATTGTGACTTTTTTTTTTTTTTTTTTTTTCATTTTTTAAAAAGTGACAGTTTAGTTGAAAAGGTTCTTATACTTTTAGCAAGCAAATGTATTTTTACTTTTTGTTTTTAGTTAAAATATTTTGTTAATGTAATTCTTGATCGTTTTTAAACATCTTTAATCCGTTGTGAAACATCCGTAATCAATATAAATGTCCGTTGCCGTCGCCGCCATTTCGTGCGCAGCGCCATCTCTTAGTAGAAACAGTAACTTTTACAAAACTTCTGTGCTGCAAGCGAAAACAAACCATATCTATATAATATTATTTGTTTCTTTCATATTACAACAAAAATTATAGCAACACTTAAAAAATTATTATAAGTCGCTTATTATTGTTTATTACATTTATTAAATAACTCAATGTTTAATTGAAAATATAAATTTTATTAATTGAAATAATTAAAAGATGAACGTATTAATAAATGATTTTTAGAGAAAAAAATGTATCTTTATATTTACATAACACTAAATTGCATTGTCAAATGCGTCGCAATATCTTCGAAAGATTATTTAATTTTATAAAAAGTATTTTGGAACTTACATATAAATAATAATATATTAATTAATATATGTATAATATATATATAATTATTGAGTTACATAAATATTATCAATAAAGAAATTTTCATTTATTGATAAGGTTTATCCACTAAATCTTATTTGTGATTGATAAAATGTTATTTATTGATAAAAATATCCTTTTTTTTTTAGGGAATTAGAACTAAATTTGTCAAAAATATTTCCATGATGTGCAATCAACTCGATATATATGAATATATACATATATAGAAAGAGATAGAGAGATGAATAGTTAGATAGATAGATAAATATATAGATATATGATATGTATATATATATATAGAAGAGAGAGAGAGAGAGAGAGAGATGGATAGATAGAGAGATAAATATATAGATACATATATATATATATATATATATATAGGGAGAGAGAGAGATGGATAGACAGATAGATAAATATATAGATACATAGATATATGTATATATATATATAGAGGGAGAGAGAGAGATAGATGTATATTGAGTTGATAGTTCATCATGAGAATATTTTGACAAATTTAATTCTAATTCCCTTTTCGAAAAAAATGACATTTTATCAATTAAAAATAAGATTTAGTAGATAAAACTTATTAATAAATGAAAATTTCTTTATTGATAGTATTTATGTAACTCTATAAATAAATTGCATCGATTTATCTTGTTAAATGCACAGTAATATTTTATAATTTCTTATTCAAAGATTTAAAACATTGACAATAAGATATTTAAACAAAAAACAACAAACTCTTGGTGGATAAATATTTCCTTTTAAGTTACAGGTTTGAACACACGAAATAAAGGAAAATATAAATATTGTCACAAAAATAACCGATATTTTTATTCGTAAGAAAAAGAATGACAAATTTCGTTATTTTATATCTGCGACAAGAATAAATCATTTTTAAAACGAAAAATGTTGACAGGTGAAAACTTTATTTTCGTATTGCGGAACTAAATAAATATTTCACTCATTTATATGGGTACTTACTCTTTGAGAACCAATGGCCAAATATTTAAATTCAAGGCGTACTAGAAAATGTAAATTGAACTAGAATTTGATTTGAATGAAATGACGAAACAAGCGTCTTGCGGATACTTTAAAGAAGCAAATAGTCGTGTTTAAATTCGTAAATTTTACAAAGAAACAAATAATAAACAAATTCCATGTACAGCCTAGATTGTAGTTTTACCTCAAAAAATGTACCAAAGTTGAAATCTGTATTCAAGCTGAAATGAAACCTTCCTGTTACGTTCATTATTTACGATATTCAATCATTATCTCTGGTGTACATTTTGGTACTTTTCTGTTAGGCTGGTTAAGTTATGCGAAGGTTAAACTTGTTTATTTTTAAATTTATATTAATTACTTATTTACACTATGATAATGGTATATTATAATATACCATTATAATCACAGCAATTTATTTTCTAAATGAAATTTAATGAAGAATCAGCTTGCGAGGAATAATTACCTAACACAAGTTGATTCTGTTTTTGCATGTGCCAAAAAAGTCCCACTCTTTAACAACTTCAAAAAGTACAAACCGAACTGTAATACAGCATTTTTTTTACGAATTTTTTTTTTAATCTATCCAGATTTATGGGACCCCCTTTAGAATACTTACATATGTGTATGTGCGTGCGCGTGTATCAATACAAATATTGCAACTAGGAAATGGTAATTTCGGCTGCTAATTTAGTCATTTAATCAAATTTAAATAAATATAGTTTATTAACCAATTATTTCATTATGCTTTCTTATAAAGAATCTTCCAGTAAATAAATTTAAAACAAAAAGTATTTAATAAAATCTGCAATTACAATTACTTTTTCATTAAAGTCTATATTCTTAATTATTTTTAATGAAATTTTCAATTACAGTTTAATATTACAACATTATTTTTTTCAATTTGAAATAATGTTTAATGAATATTATTATAATTTAGAAGTGATGTGTAACGATTAAATATACATCTGTAGTGTGCAGGTTGGGTAACCAGATTCTAACTGGGTGTGTTTGAGTTGAGATACTTGAGGCACAGGTTCTCACAGCTTTATTTACACTCGCATAAACAACACCTATATACACTGAAGTGACAAAAGTCATGGGATAGCAATATGCAAATTTTCAGATGGCAGTAGCATCGCGTAGAACAGGTATAAATGCGCAGTGCTTTCGCAGAGCTTTCATTTCTGTTCAAGTTATTCATGTGAAGAGGTTTTGACGTGATGATGACCGCACGACGGGAATTAACAGACTTTGAACGCGGAATGTTAGTTGGAGCTAGACGCATGGGTCATGCCATTTCGAAATCGTTAGGGAATTCAACACTCCCAGATCCACTGTGTCAAAGAGTGTGCCGAGAGTATGACATTTCAGGCATAACATCCCACCATGGACAGCGCAGTGGTCGACCGCCTGCACTTAACGACCGAGACCGGCGACGTCTGCAAAGAGTCGTAAATTCTGACAGACAAGCAACACTGCGTCAAATAACCGCAGAAATCAATGTGGGACGTACAAGGGACTTGTCTGTTAGAACTGTGCGGAGAAATTTGGCTTTCTTGGGCTATTCCAGCAGAAGAGCGACTCGAGTGCCTTTACTGACAGAACGACATCGCTTGCAGCGACTCTCGTGGGCACGTGAGCATATCGGTTGGTCCCTAGATGAATGGAAAACCGTGGCCTGGTCCGATGAGTCACGATTTCAGTTGGTAAGAGCTGATGGTAGGGTTCGAGTGTGGCGCAGACCCCACGAAGCCACGGACCCAAACTGTCAGCAAGACACTGTTCAAGCTGGTGGTGGCTCCGTAATGGTGTGGGCTGTTTTTCATGGCAAGGACTTGGCCCTCTGGTGCGACTGGACCGAACATTGACTGGAAATGCTTATGTTCAGCTACTTGAGATCACTTGTAGCCATTCATGGACTTCATGTACCCAAACAACGATGGGATTTTATGGATGACAATGCGCCATGTCACCGGGCCACAACTGTCCGCGATTGGTTTGAAGAACATTCTGGACAATTCCAACGAATGATCTGGCCACCTAGATAGCCCGACATGAATCCCATCGAGCATTTATGGGACATCATCGAGAGGTCTGTTCGTGCCCAGAATCCTGCACCATCAAAGCTTTCACAATTATGGACGTCTATCGAGACAGCATGGCTTAATATTCCTGCAGAAGACTTCCAACGACTTGTTGAGTCCATGCCATGTCGAGTTGCTGCACTTCGCCGGGCGAAAAGGAAGGCCGACACGATATTAAGAGGTATCCCATGACTTTTGTCACTTCAGTGTACAATTAGAGACATACAATAATTAACACTTTAAAAATAGATAATTATAGATTCGTGGGAGGATCCCACTTCTAAGCTGAAAACCGAGCTTAGATACACGCAGGGTGCGTGAAATATACTTCCTCTCCAGGTGTGAGTTTGTAGGCTAACTGACCACTTCTCCTGAACCCCTGCAGGCAGCGGTCCTGTCAATCGTAAGAGGAAGCATGGTTACACATCTTGATATAAAAGCAAAAAATGTGCGAAAGAAAACGGAAAGAAACGAATTTTTTTTTTTCAAATTTTTCTTTTTTTCATTAGGCTTATTTAGGACCAACTAGCGCGTACCAATTAAAAATATTTTTAATTTTTATTTTTCCCGCTTTTGTATTCATATCATGTTTAGTTAAAAGCAAAAGTATAAAATTATTTTGGATACCTCTACAAATTTAGTGGATGATCAGTATTGCAGGTGATGATACCTCCAAGAAACACTAGAAATCAAATTTCATAAACTTCAATAATGTCCATACTTCTCAAAATATGTATTAATTGTCCATGTTTAGCCATGCTATAACTGTAAGTTAAAAATATTTTGATGTTTTCATTCAATATATTTGTAAAAGTTTGAAGTCTTTTAATATATATATATATATATATATATTATGAAACATTTTAACTGATATAATTTTATATTTTCTTATTTTCTTTCTTTAGCGTTGGTATTGAAGTATGTATCTGGACGTACAATGAAATACCGAGAGCCAAGAGAGTGCATACTTCTCTGCAGAACAGTAAAAAGGATTTATGACGCTCTGGTGGATCTGACGATCATTGAAATTCCCTCAGGAGTAATTATTCGATTTTTTTTTTTCCATTACATATGAAATTTATTATGATTTACATGTAGATACGAAATATTTGTGAAATGAAATTTAAATAATCACTTCATCCAAATCTTGCATTTAAAATATTTTAATTATCATATTATTAATATTCCATTTTACTTCAATAAAATTTTTACAATAGAAATATATATAGCTATAGCTATATTGCAGTGTATTCAATGCAAAAAATATTTCTACATTCAGTACACAATGATTCAAATCAGTTTTCTTATACTCTAACAGCACGAAATAGCTAAATTTAAGTGAAATAAGAAAACTAAAAGTTATTAAATTTTAAAGTATATAAGAGTTTTTATTATTACTTACAAGAAAATTACGACAGTTACAATATAATAGAAAAATATTTAAAAATGAATTTTCGACAAAAAATTTGAGTCTTAAATTTTCTGTAAGTATTAATTTTAATACTCATGAAATTGCTCTTATTTTATTTAAAATGCATTAACTTAATTCAATTCTTTTAATTTTACTCATAATGATTATACTTCCAGTATAATTTTTGAAGTATTTCTAGATTTATTTGATCCCATTTACAAGCTACAGATTTATTTGTTCTGTAAAATTTCTTGGAACTTAAATTAAAATCTAGTAAACTAACTGATAGCTACATTATTTACTAAAGAAATCTTAATAATACATTGAATTAATCACTTTTTGAAAAATGAAACTTTTCTTCCCAAAAAAAATAATTTTTGGTAAAAATTACTCGAATAAATAAATAAATCCATCGCTTTTTCAGGAAATTTAAGTGGTAAAGAAATTAAGATTGTTTATAACTTCAAAAAAATTTGTGTTGGTTTAAAGGTAGTGCAAATTGAAGGAAAAAAGTGAGTTTTTTAAACAAGTGCTTCATTGAATTGTAATCTTTTTTATAATTATAAAGTTATATATTGTAATTTCCTGATGTCTGCAGAGACATATAACCCGTAGTCGTACTTTCAAAGGTAAACAGTGAATCATTCAATATAATCTGTGGATGCTTTAAGCCTGAATAATTGTTTTTAAACTTATCTTGTCAAGTGCTTTTTTTTATAAAGTTCTTATTGACTTGTCAATGATAGTTTTTATAAAGTTCTTATTGACTTGTCAATGATAGTTTTATAAAGTTCTTGTTGACTTACCTTGTCAAGTGTTGTTTTTATAAAGTTCTTGTTGACTTACCTTGTCAAGTGTTGTTTTTATAAAGTTCTTGTCTCCTTGTCAAGTGCCGCCTTTATAAAGTTCTTTGCTGACTTACCTTGTCAAGGATAGTTTTTATATAGTTCTTATTTACTTTGCCAAGTGCTGTTTTTATAAAGTTCTTGTTCAGTTTACCTTTAAAGTTCTGTTTTGTATCTAGAATATATCTCAAACTAATAAAACATTTTCAAACTTTAAAACATTCTGATCCGCTAATATTAAAAAAAAAAAAAAAAAAAAAGATTAAACATTAAAAATGTCAAAAATCGCATGGAAAGATATACGTATGAAAATGTTCGAAACCACCACGATAGAAGCTAAAAGATAGTATTAACTAAGCATATTTCATAAAAAATAACCACTCAAGTCAAATAAGATTAACGAAAGCTCTATTTGAAAAATGCAAGAATCAGCTATAAAAAATAGGAAAAAATTTTGAAATATCTGATTCTTAACGGAACATTTTTTTTAAAAAATTTCTGACATTTTTTAATCTTTATATTTGATAGAGATGAAAATCTGGATTAGTACCACAATTTATCAAACAATGCAAAATGCCTATTTATTATTTTCAACGGTAAAGCATTCTGAACAGCTAATTTAAAGCATTAAATTGCACTGATAATTTTTAAAAAAGATCAGATTATACACATTTTATTTTTCGTTTTTATTTTTAAGATATAATCTCAGATGGTATTGTCTTCCCTAAAGAAATCACGGTATCTTCTTTTTATGCTGCGGTTACAATTCTTTTCACGCGATTCACAACTGAAAGATTTTTATCAAAATTTTCAATCTTAAAATCAAAATTTTAAATCATTTTCAATGCATAATTTTTTACATAGAATATGCAAAAATTTATGCGTTAAGGAAAACTTGTTCATTTCTGAAGTAGAGAATTTCTTATTACCAACAAAAGTTTTGCGATATTAATTCACGAAGAACCAAATTCTATTCTACTTGAAGCAATGAATAAAATTTAACTTTTGCACTCATAAGTGCTTTTCACTCAGAATTATTTTTAATTTAATTTTTATTTGTTGTATTCTCTATTTTAATTTATTATTTTTTTCATTCCAGAACGACAACATGCGGTTTCTTGAAGCAGCAGATTTCAGAAATACATCAGTGGATATGTTGTAGCGGTATTCAATACTGAATATCATCTACATTCAACACCGCGGAAACACTTATCGGCGAGATTCGACGACGAAGCAATGTGGATATTCTGATGCTGGCCAACAAACAGATGAAGTGACAGTTGAGGTAGTTAAGAAACAAAACGTTTTCATTAAGAATCATTAATTTATTTATAATTCACTTAAAATTAGACAGTTCCAATGATCTTTTGAAGGTAAAAAAACATTTAATGTAATGCAGCAGCATATAGTTACATGAGAATTTTTTTTCTTTTCATTGTCATTTTTAGAAGTAAAAATGCACTATTCCACAAAGAGAATCAAAACTATGAAATTTGTAGTTCGTCATATTTATTAATTTCTACATAGATCATCTAGTGAGTGCAGGAAACAAAAACGTTTTCATTAAGAATCAATAATTAATTTGTAATTTTACTTAGAATTAGAAAATTCCAATTATCTTTTGAAGGTAAAAAAAACATTTAATGTAATGCAGCAGCATATAGTTACATGAGAATTTTTTTCTTTCATTGTCATTTTTAGAAGTAAAAATGCACTATTCCACAAAGAGAATCAAAACTATGAAAATTGTAGTTCGTCATATTTATTAATTTCTACATAGATCATCTAGTGAGTGCAGGAAACAAAACGTTTTCATTAAGAATCAATAATTAATTTGTAATTTACTTAGAATTAGAAAATTCCAATATCTTTTGAAGGTAAAAAACATTTAATGTAATGCAGCAGCATATAGTTACATGAGAATTTTTTCAATTTCATTGTCATTTTTAGAAGTAAAAATGCACTATTCCACAAAAAGAATCAAAACTATGAAATTGTAGTTCGTCATATTTATTAATTTCTACATAGATTATTGAATGAGTGCAGGAAACAAAACGTTTTCATTAAGAATCAATAATTAATTTGTAATTTACTTAGAATTAGAAAATTCCAATTATCTTTTTGAAGGTAAAAAACATTTAATGTAATGCAGCAGCATATAGTTACATGAGAATTTTTTTTCAATTTCATTATAGTTTTTAGAAATAAAAATGAACTATATCACAAAGAAAATCAAAACTATGAAATTTGTAGTTCGTCATATTTATTAATTTCTACATAGATCATTAGTGAGTGCAGGAAACAAAACGTTTTCATTAAGAATAATTAATTTATTTATAATTCATTTAAAATTAGACAGTTCCAATGATCTTTTGAAGGTAAAAAAACATTTAATGTAATGCAGCAGCATATAGTTACATGAGAATTTTTTTTTTAAATTTCATTATAGTTTTTAGAAGTAAAAATGAACTATATTACAAAGAAAATCAAAACTATGAAATTTGTAGTTCGTCACATTTATTAATTTCTACATAGATCATCTAGTGAGTGCAGGAAACAAAACGTTTTCATTAAGAATCATTAATTTATTTATAATTCACTTAAAATTAGACAGTTCCAATGATCGTTTTTGAAGGTAAAAAAACATTTAATGTAATGCAGCAGCATATAGTTACATGAGAATTTTTTTCTTTTCATTGTCATTTTTAGAAGTAAAAATGCACTATTCCACAAAGAGAATCAAAACTATGAAAATTGTACTTCGTCATATTTATTAATTTCTACATAGATCATCTAGTGAGTGCAGGAAACAAAACGTTTTCATTAAGAATCAATAATTAATTTGTAATTTACTTAGAATTAGAAAATTCCAATTATCTTTTTGAAGGTAAAAAAACATTTAATGTAATGCAGCAGCATATAGTTACATGAGAATTTTTTCAATTTCATTATAGTTTTAAGTAAAAATGAACTATATCACAAAGAAAATCAAAAACTATGAAATTTGTAGTTCGTCATATTTATGAATTTCTACATAGATTATTGAATGAGTGCAGGAAACAAAACGTTTTCTTTAAGAATCATTAATTTATTTATAATTCACTTAGAATTAGACAGTTCCAATGATCGTTTTGAAGGGAAAAACATTTAATGTAATGCAACAACATATATATGAGAATTTTTCTTTCCATTTG